>PVJL010007713.1:0-74774 GCA_004026885.1 Lyroderma lyra | reverse complement strand
GGAGAAAGGGGAGGGGGTGGGAGAGGAGGGGGGAAGCTAAATATAAGGTGATGGAAAGAGAAGTCACATTAGGTGGTGAACTTATTATACATCAAGTTGACAATGCACTGTAGAATTGTATGCCTGAAACCTATGTAATCCTTGCTAACAGATGTCACCCCAATAAGTCTAACAATAAAAATGAATTTAAAAAAAAGAACATTAAATTAAAAACCTTTGTCTGCAAAGATAAAAAACAAAACAAAACATTTATGTCATCTAAATTCAGTATGAAGAAGTGAAACTACCACTTTTTGTAGATGATTTCATTATATATAAAATCCTAAAAACTACACTAAAAGCTATTAGAAACAACAAATACAGTAAAGCTGCAGGATACAATGTATAGAAATCCATTGTGTTCCTATATACTAACAATGAAATTTCAGAAAAGAAATGAGAAAAACAATTCCTATTGTGATTGTAACTAAAAGAATAAAATTCCTACAAGTAAACTTAACAAAAGATGTGAAGGAGCTATACACTGAAAACTATAAGACATTATTAAAAGAAATTAAAGAAGACACACAACAAATGGATATTTTGTGTTCATGAATTAGAAGAATCAGTACTGTAAAAATGGCCTTATTACCCAGAACAACATACAGATTTAATGTAATCCCCAAAGCATCAATAATAAAAACATCATGGTATTGGCAGAAAAACAGACAGAGACCAATATTATAGAATTAAGAATGCAGAAATAAACCTGCATATATATGGGTAGATAATTTTTGATGAAGTAACCAAAAATATATAGTGGAGAATAGAAAGCCCCTTCAATAAATAGTGGTGGGAAAATTGGAAAGCCATATACAAAAGAATAAAACTAGACTGCTATCTGTCACCATATATCAAAATTAAATCAAAATGGATCAAAGCCCTGAACATAAGACCTGAAACAATTCATTGCATAGAAGAAAGCATAGGTACTAAACTCATAGACATTAGATTTAGAGAGGATTTTATGAATTTGACCTCAAATGCAAGGAAAGTGAAAGCAAATATAAATTAATGGGACTATATTAAGAAAAGCCTGCACAGCAAAAGAATCTCTCAATAAAATAAAGAGGCAACCAACCAAATTGGAAAAGATATTTGCAAACAACACTTCCAATAAGTGGCTAATATCCAAAATATATAATTAAATCATACAACTCGACAACCAAAAAAACCAAACGATCCAAAACAAGTTGACGATGCACTATAGAATTGTGTGCTTGAAACCCATGTAATTCTTGCTAACCAATGTCACCACAATAAGTCTAACAATAAAAAAAAAATGGACATAGAACCTGAATGGATATGCCCAAGAAGACACACAAACAGCTAACAGATATATGAAAAACTGATCATCTTCACTAGTTATTAGAGAAATGCCCATCAAAGCCACAGCAGGATATCACCTTACACCTGTTAGAATGGCTATTACCAATAAGACAAGAACTAACAAGTGCTGAAGAGGTTGTGGAGAAAAAGGAACCTTCATACATTCTTGGTTGGAATGTAAATTGGTACAGCCACTATGGAAAACAGTATAGAGATTCCTCAAAAAATTAAGAACAGAATTACCATATGACCCAGCAATCTCTTGTCTGGGTATCTACCCACAAAATCTGAAAACATTTATCCATAAAGATACGTGTACCCTTATGTTCATCACAGTATTATTCACAGTGGCCAAGACATAGAGACAACCAAAGTGTTCTTTGGTAGATGATTGGATAAAGGAATGTGATACATATATACAATGGAATACTACTCAACCATAAGAAATGATGAAATACGGCCAGTTTTGACAACATGGATGGATGTTGAGGTTATCATGCTAAGTAAAGTAAGTCATACAGAAAAAAATTGAGAACCATATGACTTCACTCATATGTGGTCTATAAAATGGAAAGCAACAAACATCAATACAAGAAAACAAAAAACAAAAAAATCATAGACACAGACAACAGTTTAGTGGTTACTAGAGGGTAAGGGAGGAGGAGGTAGTAGGAGAGGGTAAAGTGGGTCAAATATACAGTGATGGAATTCTGGGTGGTGAACACACAATGCAATATATAGATGATGTATTATAGAAATGAATATTTGAAACCTATATCATTTTACCAACCAATGTCACCACAATAAATTTAATAAAGATAAAAAAAAATTATGTGTCAGCTATATTTGAACGTGCCACTAGATGGTACAAAAACCTAGTTTCCTGGTAATGATTTGCTCATACTGTGAAGGCAACGACCAAATATTTAATTTGAAATAGTATGAATATGCCCATTGTGAAGTTGGAAAGTGAAATACATTGAAATAATATCTGGGGAAAAAAAACCATTACATTTTAGTTTTCTTTTAATTTTCTTCCAGCTTGCTAATGACAAAAATGGGATTCTTGGAAAGACAATTAGGGCACATGTTTGAAATTTCCCAATCCTTTGGCTAGAATTTTGTGTCTCAAAACCTAACTGTAATGGTGATATGTTCACTTTAACTGGCTTAACCTCAGTATCTTCTTGAATTATTGAAATTATGGTAGAAGAATTTCCAATTCTAGGTTAGAAGAGCTTGATACCTTGAGTAAGTCTTTTTTACTGAATAAAGAAATGCTTTAGAGTTTCAAAAGGAGAAGTAGCAGTATTCCATTTACATAAAGTTCAAAAATAGACAGAACAAATCTATGTTGTAAAATGTCAAGTTTCTAAATGGAATAAAAGTAGAAATTAAAAATGAATCTAGGGTTCCCTGATGGTGTAGTGGCTAGGCTTCAGTGCTCTCAACACCTCGGCCTGGGTTCAATTGCCAGCCAGGGAACTATCAAAAAAAGAAAAGAAAAGAGAAGAAACTAAAAGCCAAAGAAGACCCATCCATCTGGAAATTAAATAAAAAACTACTTCTATTAAACAACTTAGTTAAAAAGGAAAAGAATCAGAAATTATACATTTCTTGGAAAATGCTGGTAATGAAAACAGTATATAGTAGAATCTATGGGATACATTTAAAAGAGTGGCCATAGAAAAATTCATAACTCAAAATACCTACACCAATAAAAATGAAAGAATAACAATAAATGAATTAAATTCTCCATTAAAAAAAACTTGGAAAAGATCAAGGTAAACTGAAAAGGAGAACAAGGAAGAACATAATAAAGATAAAAACAGAAGTGAAAATTTCCCAGGGCAGGGGATTGGGCAGTGACTGAAAAACGGCATAGGAGAGGGCTAATTTAGGAGTACTGGTAAAGTTCTACAGCTTGATTTGGGTATTGATTACTCCTGTGTTTTCACGTTCTGACCATCATCGAGTTGCTATTATAGATTTGTGTCCCTTTTCCTAAAGTGCGTTAAACTTCATTTAAAGTTTTATCAGAAAACACAGGGAAAGGCTCCTTGACTTTGGTCTTGGCAGTGTTTTCTTGGATAGCACACTAAAAGCACAGATAGCAAAAGCAAAAATAAATAAATGTGACTTTATCAAACTAAAAAGCTTCCACACAGCAAAGGAAATAATCAACAAAATAAAAGGCAACCAATGGAATAGGAGAAAATATTTGCAAACCATATATAGGCACACCTTGGAGATATTGCAGGTCCAGTTCTAGACCATGGAAATAATGCAAATATCTCAATATAGTCACAATAATTTTGATTTTCCATTACATGTAAGTTATGTTTACATTATAGTGTGATCTATTAAATGTGCAATAGCATTATGTCTAAAAATGCTAAGCATCATATGAGCCTTTAACAAGTCATAATATTTTTGCAGGTGGAGGGCCTTGCCTTGATATTGATGGCTGCTGATTGTTCAGGGTCATAGTGAAAGTTTGGGTGTCTGTGACAACTTCTTAAAATAAAACAATGAAGTTTACTGCATTGATTGACTCTTCCTTCCATGAACAATTTCTTCGTAGCATGTGTTGCTGTTTGATAGCATTTTACCTTTTATATCAGCAACAAAACTATTTTGCTTTCTTATCATTCTTGCGTTCACTGGAGTAGCATTTTTAATTTCCTTCAAGAACTTTTCCTTCGCATTCATAACTTGGCTAACTGGCCCAAAAGACCTAGGTTCAGCTTATGTCTGCTTTCGTCATGTCTTCCTTAATAAGCTTAATTATTTCTAGCTTTTGATTTAGTATGAGATGTAGGACTTGTCATTTCATTTGAACACTTAGAGGCCATTGAAGAGTTATTAAGTGGCCAAATTTCAACATCGTTATGACTCAGGGAATTGGGAGCCCTAAGGACAGGGAGAGAGATGGAGGAACTGGCAGTCGGTAGAACAGTCAGAACACACACATCATTTGATTTAATTCACAGTCATGGCACCCCAAAACAATTGCAATAGTAACATCAAAGATCACTGATCACAGGTCACCATGACAAATACAAGAATAATGAAAAAGTTTGAAATATTGTGAGAATTCCCAAAATGTGACTCAGAGACACAAAGTGAGCAAATGCTGTTGGAAATGGTGCTAATACACTTCTGGATAGACCTTTCTCTAAAGAGGAAATACAAATGGCCAACAAGTACATGAAAAGGTGCACAAAATAACTAATCATCAAGGAAATGCAAATTAAAACCACAATGAGATATCACTCGTACCTGTCAGAATGGCTATCTTCAAAAAGACAAGAAATACTAAATGTTGGTGAGGGTGGGGAGACAAGGGAACCCTTGTGCACTGTTCGTCGAAATGTTGGCATAGCCACTATGATAAACAGTATGGAGTTTCCTCAAAAAATTAAAAATAAAACTACCATATGATCCAGCAATTCCACTTCTGGGTATACATGCAAAGGAAATGAAGTTAATTTTCTCAAAGGGATATCAGCACCCCCATGTTTACTGCAGCATTATTTACAATAGCAAAGGTATGGAAACAACCAAGGTGTCCATTGATAGATGAATAGATAAAGAAGATATGGTAGACATACACACACATACACATGAGCACACACATGAATATTATTCACCAATAAAAGAAGAAATTCCTGCCATTTGCAATGGCATGGATGAACTTGAACAACATTATGGTAATTAATAAGCTAGAAAGACTAAGACAAATACTGTATGATCTCACTTATATGTAGAATCTAAAAAAACTGAACTCATAGAATCAGAGGGTAGAATGGTGGTTGCCAGGGACCAGGGAGTGAGGGGAATGGGGAGGGTTTGGTCAATTATAAGATGAATAAGTTCTGGGGATCTAATGTACAGTATCGTGACTATACATATAGTTAATATTACTGTATTGTGTACTTGAAATTGATGAGTAGATCTTAAGTGTCCTGACCATACACACAAAAAAAATGGTAACTGAGATGATGGCTATGTTAATCAACTTAATTGTGATCATCATTTAGCTATATTTACATATATCAAATCAACATGTTGTACAATTTAAATGCATTTGTATTTGTTAACTATACTTTAATAAAGCTGAAAAAATAAAAATGTCAAACTCTTTCTAAAAGTTTACCAAAAAAGTTATCATTTTATCATTCAGTTTTCCTCAGTACATTATAGTTCCCCTGATGCTTAGCATAGTATCTTTTACAGAATAGGCAAGCAATAAATGTTAAATCTTCTTTAATGGCTTTGTGTGTCATACTGTTGAAGTTGTCGTTATTAGAGTAGGAAACTATAATAATAATAGTAATAGTAATAATTTAAACACCTGCAGAACTTTACAGGTTGAGGCTCTCAATCCCTAATTTTTATGTAAGTGGAACAGGTTGCCTGGATCAGGCAGGGGATGTAGATGAGATGTTTGTGGGGAGAGAGTCTCCTGACCTGGAAATGGTGGCTATTATAATGATAACAATGAGGAAGTGATACACCTTACTCATACTCACCTGGGGTTACAAACTGTTCTGGTTTGCCCAGAACTTCCCTGGTTTTATCAGTGAAAGTCCAGTGTCCCAAGAAACCCCTCATTACCAGGCAAAACAGGACACTTTGTCACCCTATGTCACTTTACATGTATTATTTCATTAACCTTCATAGTAATTCAACTGGGGAGGTACTATTACTGTTTTCATTTTATTGATGAAAAATGGAGACCCAGAAGGGCTAAGTAAGGTATTTAGGATCACTCAGCTAGGAAGTAGTGGAGTTTTAACTTGAGCCCTGGTTGGATTTACTCAGAAGTCAACATTCTTGCCACTCTTCTGCATCTACAAAAAGCTGAAAAAGACAAGTGACCTTAGTCAATAGAGACTGAATTACTGAAGTCCTGTTAGAAGGGATATTCTTCAACCTGTATAAGAACAACAAAATTAATTCGAGACAACTGGGCAAATTGAAAGCTGTGGTTCAATGCAGTCATTTTGAGCAAAGTGTTCCTTACAGCCTGCCAAAGTGGACAGCCTTTACAGAATTCTCCCTAGGTAGAGGAGTTAATCCCTGGGGGCTATTAAATTTATTAGAAAAGGGCTAAATTCCTAGAGAGCTGAATGCATTTTCTCTGACAATAGTTTCTAAATAAACTACCAAGTGAGATGGCCAAATTTTATCCAGAGTGAAAATTCAGAATCATGGTCAGTTTGAGACAATTGCTGTTGTTGTTGTTGTTGCTGTTGATTTCAACTGACCTACAAAGACCTACCAGGGAAGACTGTTGTATTTCATTGGAAAATCAGAATCATGACTGTTTTCTGACCCTTAAGTTTCATAAGGCCAGGTTCTTATTATAGACTCAAAGTTTCAGGAGGAAATGCAGGGTTGGAACTTTCAGAAGGCATCTGGGCAGACATAGAAAAGGAGTACATGAGAACAACTAAACAGAAGACAAAGCATAAAGACATAGCAATGACTTCCACAGCACTGAAACAGTGCAGGAAATTGTATACTAAAGAGGTACCATGAGGGGACATCCTGGAATGAATAATAAGCACACCACTTGAACATTCCACATTGATTTCCCATGAAGCACTGGTAGAATTGTTTCAGCTCTCCAGCTAAGCAATCAAACATATCCTACCCAAGTGTTCTGCACCATGGTAGGTGGGGCAAGTCTCAGTGTTCAATTGTCTGCTCATGTCACTGACATTGCATTTGATATCATCCTCAAAAGCTGAAGGTCAGTCTTCAAGACTCCATTAAGTAATACTATAACATATAACCATGCCAGGAGGTTCCAGAAATTCAGGTAAACTTTCCTGCTCATGAACCAACATATTTTGTGATGCAAAAAGAACAAATAATCAACAAAAGTTTTAACCAGGCAGAAATCCAACCAATGAATTCTTCAGACTAAGTTACTGTTACCTGTTATCTGAAGTTGATGAAGTTGATAATTCTAAATAAATTACAAAGCTTTACTGCCACCCACTTCTTAAAGGAAACAGCCAGCTTTCAGTAGGGCAATATTGCCCCCTAATAGTCATGGGGATATATAGTACAGTATAGGGAATGTAGTTAATAATATTATAACATCTATGTACACTATCAGATAGGTAATAGACTTATTGGGGTTATCACTTTATGAAGTATATAAATGTCTAATTATTATGTTTTTGTACACCTGAAACTAATAAAAATAAAATAAAATAAAATTCCCTGAAGAAAAATAAAATGGCAATACCTATATGTCTGAGCCATCTTTGTATTTTGCCTCTGTTTTGTTCCTGGCACAGGAACCTCATTCAGTAAATTTTTGTTCAATAAGTAAACATATGAAAGTAGTATTGTGCCACGGACCAATTGATAATACTTTTGGCCAACAAAGAGAACAAATGAACTTTACAGGTACTTCCTGCATCTCTACCCAAGGCTAAATTAGCTATCTTCCTCTGAGCTTTCATGGCTCCCTGAGCTTCCCTTATTACAGTATTGGTTACACTGTTTTGATCTCAATTCACTACTTCCTTGTCTGTCTTCTCCACTAGATTGTGAGCTAGGTCTGCCCTAACCATCACTACACCCAGTGCCATGTTTATGAATGATTGATTATATGAAATATTAATTATACTTTATGTTCCAGAATTACATGGCTATTGAATAATGGATTTACTACTCCCAGGTCTCCTTTGTTGGCCAACTGCGTGAGCTTTAGACCATTAGTTCCTAAGTGGTGGTACTCATACCCCCAGGAGTACGTGCTGGGCCATTCAGGACTATGCAAAAAATAATCAGTTATTGTGAAAAAATAAGTAAGGTAAAAAATGCAAAACTTTAGTTATGGAATACCATTAATGGAAACATTTCAAATTTAGATCACATTAGTGAATGATGATTGGTGAAGATGTGGCTATGAACCCTAATCACAAATTGCTCTTTTATCAATCACTATGCAGTTTCTAGAACTTCCCAAAACATAAATACATCCATAGCCAGACTGTTGGATCAGTTTAGTTATTGACTAAGTAAAAGCAAGTGTGTTGTCTTTGTGATTCTTTTCAAGTAGTTTTTTTTTAATTTAATGTTTAACATAGTTTCAGTTATTATTGTCAGTGATTTTTAAGGGTGTCAGTTATGGATCAGTGGTTGAAAATAGGAACAGTTGAAAAACCAAAACTTAATGTGGATTATAAACCATCGCCAAGTACTTCTCAACACATGTACACAACTAGGAGTACACACACATCGGGAGATAGTAAAAACATGCGTGCCTCAGATACTACACAGAAGAAAAGGACATACTCTGAAGAGAATATTAAATGTGGGTTTTCATTTGTAGAGGATGATGACTATTCTAAGCCTTTGTGTGCTGGGTGTGGTGAAATATTATCCATTAGTTGCATGAAATTTTCTTTATTCATGTGACATTTAGAAACTAAACATCCTATGTATAGAAACAAATACATTATTTTTGGCACTTAGAAAAGAGTACAACTGTAATTTCATACATGATGTCACAAAAGAAAGACAATGAGAATACAGTTTAGGCTTCATACTTTCTTGCTTATCGAGTAGCTAAATGTGATTAAAACCACACCATAACTGAAGATTTAATTTCTCCTTGTATTAAGGATATCTTTTTTTAATGTTTGGAGAGAATATGTCTGCAAAATCAATACTATCTCTTTTTCAAACTATACAATGTCTGGATGAATTCAGGAAATATCTGATGATGTTGAAGCAGTAGTCATAGATAGAATTAGTAAAAGTAAATTCTTTCCCATATAGTTCAATGAAAGTATAGATGCTGCTGATTTATCTATTTAGCTTGTAATCTTGAGGTACTTGGTAGGAAATGAAGTTGAGAAAAATCTCTTGCTTTGTTACCCATTGACAGAACTTACCACAGGCGAAGATATTTTTAATGCAATCAATGGTTATTTCATTGAAAAGGACATTAGTTGGTCAAATTGTTGTAGTGTATGCAGTGACAGAGGCGAGCCTATGTCACGTTGTTTTATGGGCCTATTCAGCTCGAATTTAGGAAGTAGCTTGCCATATACATGGAGTGAGTCACTGCTGCATTCCTAGACAAAGTTTTACATCCAAGCTTCTTCTTAGTGAATTGAAAGATGTTTTTAATGAGACTATAAAGGTTGTAAATTTTATTAAATCAAAACTGCAAAACTCCAGATTGTTTAAAGCATTATGAAAAAATGAACAGCATTCACAGATCATTACTTTTGCAGATGAAGGTAAGGTGGCTATCTCGTGGCAAAGTACTTACACAGATGTTTGAATTTAGACATGAAGTCCAGGTATTTCTTGAAAACTATCATTTCCCTCTTGCTCCAGTTTCAGAACAGTGATAGGCTTCAAAGTCTTGCATATTTATCAGCTATTTATCTAGAAATAAACAAACTCAACTTGGAACTTCCAAACAGTTCATTCACTCTTTTCACAGTAACTGACAAAATGGAGTCAATGATTTAAAACTGGACATTTGGAAAGCGTGTATTGAAAGAAGTCAGCCTGAAGCTTTTGAAACTTTGCACAACTTCTTATCTAAGAGTGACTTGCACCTATCCCAAAATGTGAAAGAAAATACTGTAAATCACTTGGAAGGTCTTAGAGTGTACTTATATAAGTACTTCACTCAATGTGGAAAAGAAAACAACTGGATTGCAGATCCCTTCAATGAAAAAAAATCTTCGAAGAAGCTAAATTATCAATCAATGAAAAAGAGCAGTTAATTGAACTTTCAACCAATTCTTCTTTAAATTCTTATTTTAAAAGAAAGCATCTTATTACCTTCTGGGTAGATGTCAGTGAAGAATATGAACAGTTCAGTGAGAAGGCACTCAATTACCTCTTGCCATTTACTAATACTGAACTAGTGGAGAGTTTTCCTTCTTACACCTTCATAAAAAATAAGTACTGCAACAAGCTCAATGCAAGTCCAGATTTAAGACTGTATCATGAATCTTTTGATTGTAATTTCAAGAAACTAAGCACATCAAAGCAAGCTTAATGATCTCACTAACAATGTTTCAATAGGCTTGCGATCTGCATAACAAATACAGACTTTTCAGTTAACACAAATATTATTATTAATAATAAAAATTCATTAAATCATGGATCATCATTATCAATATTTAAATGTGTTATGGATATTGTAATATTAAATCTGTGGTTTGTATTTTTGTTGTAGTAATTTTTTTCATAACTTATTACCTCATTTCTACTATTTTACATTAAGATAAGCACTGAATAATTATGTCAGTATTTAAAAACAGCTCTTTTAAAAACAGGGGGTACAATTTATGGAAATGGGTTTAAAAGGGATACAGTAGTGGAAAAAGGTTGGAAACCACTGGCTGAGACAAATAATGGCTTCATGGGAGCCAGCCTGAGTTACAGTTGTGGACTCTGGGATAGGCCTTCAAAGGGGTGCAGGGCATTGTCTTAACGCCATGTCTCTGCAAGAGCTAAGACTGGAGGGAAGAGTAGATTGTCCTTCCAAAACAAAGCTGAAAGGGGAAGCTTAGTTCTTATAATTAGGAGTAGGGTCTTTGGTTTCAGACAGGGTGTAAGGTCCATCTCTAGTATTTTCTTACCAGCTTTGTGCAGTTACTTCATCCCTCTGTGCTTCATTTCTTTATTAGTGCTTGTTTTGAGGAGCTTATCATTGCTACTCTTTATCCTCAAGGATTCATAATTGTGTGGTTGTGTTTAGAATTCTCACAATATGTGAGTAATAAAGACTGGATTTACTGAACACTCACTGTGTAGCAGGCTCTTGGCTAAGTGCTTTAGATGCATCAGCTCATTAAATCTTCACAATAACCCTTCAAGGCCAGAGTTAGTGTTGTTGTTTTACAGATAAGGAAATTAAAGCTTGGAGCAGTTAAGTGGCCCAGCTCATGCACCTGCTAAGTTGTGGAGCTAGGATTCAAGCCTGGTTTTGTCTGCCTGCAAAGCCCATACTCTATCTAACCCACACACTCAACTGCTGTAGAGCAATTAAGGGGTATTAAAATAAAAGGCTGTAAAAGCCAGAGATAAAGACATAGAAAGCTTTTGCCCTGAAAGACCATTAGCTTTAGCAGCCTTTTGGTGTGAAATGGAAAAAAATAATAAGGTTAGTGCATCACTTAGCAAAAGCACAGGGCACTTTGCCAGTATGCTGGGCTCTTTTTCATTGCTAGCTAAAATAATTACCCTCCACTTAATCACTTTAATGACTCCCAACTTGGACTAACGGTGCTTTAATTTGGTTTTCTACTTAACTGTGGAACATCAGAATAACATGTAGTAGGCAGTTCTCTCTAAAAGTCATTTGAAAGCACTATTTTTTTTAAAGCAGAAGTCTCCAGTTCTCAATCTTCTAAAGCCGGGAATCCTCTCCAATTTTGGTAAGACCTTTAGTCAAACGCATTGAATTCTATATGAAAGAAGTGGCAAGTGCGATCCTGGAGAGTTTCAGACCTCATGAATGTGGCTTGGTTAACATAGGGAATGGCCTTGGTGACTAAAACTGCTCCTGCTGCCCCAGTTTCAGGCTGAAATTTGCTAATTGCTTAAGTTCGGGGAAACATTTTAGTCAAACCAAGCGCAATTTCCATGCCTTTGGAGAGAGGCCAAATGCTGTGCAAGGTTAGAGATGAAAGACCCTGCACACAGACCGAGGCTTGCATGGAATCAGGTCTATGCTTGAGGAGCTCTATGCTGCTCTCTAGTGGCCACAGGCTGCTGCTGTAGTTGCAGAGAAAGTGCTGCTGCAGGGGATTCTCCTATTATTGCCACTACCACTATTACTATCACAAACTAGTACCATGTATCAAGTACCCTTTCATTGCCAGGTACTGAATTAGGTGCTGTGGAGACAAAGATAATAAGTCCTGGTCCTTGCTCTTGATAAACTAGTGGGGAAGACAGATTTCCAGAGAATTAAAATTAAGTGCAGTCAGTGTTGTGAGAGAGAGCATAGGAGAGGATCCCTGGAACTCCCACTCTGTCAACTGTCAAGTGAGGTTTTGGGAAAACAATAATGCCACCTATTTGCATTTGCACAGAGCTTGATTGTTTTAAGCACTCACTTGGAACACATCTCATTTGGTCATCACAGCAAACTTGTGAGATATGCAGAGCAAATATTAATATCCTCATTATATAGATTAAGAAACTGAGACACAAATATATTGCATGAGTTTCCAAATGTAACACGACTAGTTATTAGGTTACAAAGCTTGGGCTTGACTGACTTCAAATCCACTCCCATTTCTGCTGCATGGCACTGCCTTGTGCTGCTTACTGAAAGTATGGTAGAGTAATGGTTGAGGTCAAGTGCTCCTGGAGTCCAACTACTCTCTAGCTATATATATTAATAGCATCAGACAAATTACTTTATTTCTCTTTGCTTTGTTTCCCTCATCTTTTAAATGGGAAGAATAACAGTAATTAACTTATAAGGTTATTGTGAGGACTAAATGAGTAAATGCTATGATAGTTAGTAAATAATATTACTGTCAACACATGAGGCAGACAATTTGGGGCTCATTTTTCAGTCTTCCAAGGACAATGCCTCTTCCTCTTGTCTCCAATAGTACCTGCCGAAATAACAGGGCTACTTTGGATGGAGAAACTAATTCTGCCCCAGAGAGGTGACCTCTGCCTTTCTAGGGGCAAGGGCAAGAAGGAAATTGTTAGAGGGACCAGGACTTGTTAAAGAGGATTTTTAAATGTTCTTGTTAAATAATAATTTTAAATGTTGCCAATGTGAGATTTAAAGACAAAATCCAGTTCATCACTGTTAATGTTAAAAAAGAGTCAGGAAATTCAGGTAAAATTGGAATTCTAGTTTAGACAATGAGCATGTATAGACATATGTATCAGTGGCTTTAAAAGCTCACTGCCTGATGCCATATGAAAATAAATGGATATCTTTAATAGCAAAAATAAAATAAAATAAAATGTTCTTGTTAAAAGCAGTTTCATCATGAAGTGATGCATAAATATTGATCTGGACTCATAAGTGAAAAATCACAAGCCACTCATGTCAATTACCAGACTTGTGGTTTACACATTAGCAGTGTAATTAAATTATATTTTAAGAAAAAAGATGTTTGCTTGGTGTACATTTTAATAATTAGAAATGGCTCTTGTTAACAGGACATTTATCAAAGAAGGACCTTTATAATAGGTACCTATATTGCAGTTGGAGAATTTTATCTGGCTGGAAATGAATGTATTTATTTTTATTTAATTTATTTGTGCGACATTGGTTAGTAAAACTGCCATATTTTGCTGTGTATAATGCACACTCTTTTGCCCAAATTTGTAAGGGAAAAATAAGAATGTGCATTATACAGGGGTAGTACTAATTTTGTATCCATGTAAATGTTTTTAATTCTTTTGTTTATGCTTATGAGTTAAAAGTATAAGTCTAGAAATCAATAACAATATTTGTATGCAAAAATAAAAATTTGATATTTTCCCTGAAAGTTTGGGCCAAAAACCTAGGTGTGCATTATACACACATACACAGCAAAGTACGATGCATAGGTTCCAGGTTTACATTTCTATAATACGTTGTCTATGTGTTGGAAATAAATGCATTTTGTAGCAAAAGGAAAACAAAGAATTAAAAACTGTTCTTGTTAAAAATTATCTCATTAAAGATAATTTTTAAATTATAGAGGAGTTCCCTGATGGTGTAGTGGCTTAAGGCTTCGGCGCTGGTGCTCTCAGCACTGCAGCCTGGGTTCGATTCCCAGTCAGGGAGCTACCCACATACCAAAAAGCAAAAAAACAAAAACAAAAATAAATTATAGAGAATTTACCATTGGATAAAATTCATCTTACTTATATCTTCAAAACAAGGTCAGTATGGGCTAGTAATGAGAATGTGAACAAAGGCTTAATTTTCAAATAGTATTTAAATTGGATCTTCTCTCTATCTCATTGCTCTGGGATCCTAGTGACATTCCTTCTTCTCACTTTGCCAATTCTACTCAGACCTCCCTGAGGCTCCCCTTTTGACTTCTTCCTGAAATAATTCTTTCTCTACCCTCCCCTAAATGTTAGTGTTACCCAGTTGCCTTCCCAAATAAAGGGATCTTTCCTTGGCCTACAGTCCTCACACACTACACTCTCTTCCCGAATGATTGCGTCTTTTCCCATAAAATCAATGACCATTGAAACCCAAATTGATTACTCTAAAATCTCCTTCTCCTACCAAGATTTCTCCCAGGAGCTCAGGACTCATTATCCACATGTCTAATGGACATTGGTACCCAGAGGTCCCATAGGAACCAGTCCCTCTTAAATGTGTTGTGTCATCTGTTTTCTCTGCATCAGTTAATGACAACATTATTAACCCAAGGTAAGAACTTTTCATTGAGATGTAATTCACATATTCACTCTTTTAAATTGTACTGCTTTAATTCCATGTTTTTTAGTAAATTCGCAGAGTTGTACATCCAGCTTCACAATCTAGTTATAGAATATTTTATTATCTCCCCAAAGATCTCTTGTATCCATTTAGCAGTCACTCCTCCCATTCCTGGACATAACTAATCTATTTATTGTCTCTATGGATTTTATCTATTCTAGATATTTCATGTAAATGGAATCATACAACATGTGGTCTTTTGTGACTAGCTTCTTTCACTTCGTATCATGTTTGCAAGGTTTATCCATGTATTAGCATATATCAGAACTTCATTCCATTTTATGACTGAATAATAATATGCCATTGTTTACAGCCACTCCTTGCTAATGACCCACTTGTTTAATGACTGCTCAGATTTATGACCAGTTCTTCAGTGCAGAGAATCCCCTTTTTCAGTCTGTGTGAATCTCGGTAATCCCCTTTTTCAATCTGTATCTCATTATTGAAGTCAGTTAGTATTCATTACACAAAGCGTTTGCAATTGTGCACAACTATATAGTTCGTTTGTAAGTGTGATGTCCCATGATGTCTATTGAAAACCACATACCCTATGGTGCCATGACACACAACAAGCTCCTCTTTTATTGACCAGTTCACTAAACAACCTAATTATAAAAATAGAACTTGATTGTTTAAGTGAGGAGTGCCTGTAAACGTACACTACTTATTCATTCATCAGTTGATAGATATTTTGGCTTTTATAAATAATGCTTCTATGAACATCCACATACAGGTTTTTGTGTGAACATATGTATATTTTTCATTCTCTTGGTGTATACCTAGAAGTAGAATATCTGGGTCATATGGTAATCTATAAGCTTTTGAGAAGTGCCAAACTATTTTCTAAAATTAATGTCACTTTACAACTCCACCAGAAGTGAATGATGGTCACATTTATTTGGGAAGGCAACTGGGACAGAGTAGACAGGTATTTCAACCATGAAGGAAGAGCTTGGTATACCCAGCCCCATCACACCAGCACACAGCTCTCCTAGCCTCGAGAATCTTAGGCATCTCAGAACTCTTTCCTCAACCAGACAGGTGTCTTTTTACTAGAACACACTAAACATGAAACAAACTAAGACTTACCATGAAGCAGATGCCTTAGAAGGTCCTTCCCCTAAAACTTCAAAACTGCTGCCAAAGAGGAGAGCAACCACTGCCTGCACCTGAATAAAGGACTCTAGTGTCAGGCAGATTGAAACACACTCCCTCCCTGTGCCTGTTTCAGTGTTCCATCTCATCTTTGGGGCTTTCATGTTTTATGGCTCTCCACCCTGTCTCAACCTCAAATCCCAGATAACTCCTGCCTGCCCTAATGATTGTATTCCTGCCTGATTGGCTTACATACCTTGGTTGCACCTCGATTACTTGGTAGCAACTGACTGGCCAACCACACCAAGTGCCAAGCCCATGAACTCTCAGGGGCCTAAGTCTCTGAGCAAGGTATCACCATTGCCAGCTTAATGTCTGCTCAATATCAGGCCCCCAGACTCAGCCCTATGATTATGTATTCACTTTACTTATATTTCAATACTAAACTGACGTACCATATGTATAGTGGAATATTACTCAGTCCTAACAAAGAATAAAATGTTGCCATTTGCAACAACATGGATGGACCTTGAGGATATAATGCTAAGTGAAATAAGTTAGAGAAAGACAAATACAGTATGGTTTCACTTATATGTGGAATCTAAACAAACAAAACAACAAAACCCCCAAACAAAATAAAACAAAAACAAACTCATAGATACAGATGACAGATTGGTGGTTACCAGAAGGGAACCACCAGAAGGGAAGAAGGTAGGGAGGTGGGCAAAAAAGGTGAAGGGAGTTAACTGTACGGTGATGCATAATTACTAGAATTTTGGTGGTGATCACTTGGCAGTGTATACAGATGTCAACTTATAATGTTGTACACCTAAAAATACAACAAAAATAAATAAAGAAGATACTAACACTAATACTGATTGTACATATTTCATGCCAGTAATAAGAGAAAGCACCATTTGAAGAAACACAACACTATATACACATTAGACTATTATTTTAGCAATAATTTATAGCTGTTTAAGTCATAATTCTCGACCTTGGCTGCACATTGAAATCACCTAGGGAGTTTTAAAAGATATATCAGTACATATAAGTAAATAAAACAATCAACAGTTACTTAGTAAAACAGTAAATAAAAAATACCGATTCCTGGATCTCACTTCTAGAGATTCTCATCTCATCCATTCTGAGTGCAGCCTACATAGACATGGAGAGTTTTTAAAGCTCTCCAGGTGATTCTAATATGGGAGCAACATTGAGACCACTTGCCTTAGATTTACTTCCTAGACCCCAAATACATTTCCCCTAACCAGGTTCCGGGCAGTTGACATTGGCAGTGTTATGAGTTGATCTTAGAATGACTTTAGTCCTCCCTCTCAGGACGTCCTTTTATGCCCAGGATCTTAGAGGCTACTCCAAGGGCATTATTTGGGCATGTTAGCTGACCCCTTCCACAAATTTACTTCCTCTCAGGCCTTTCCCATTATTCCACCTATGTATGCAAAGAAGACTGAAACCCTCTCTGCAATGCAGGTGGCCTTTTAAAATAATCTCTTCCTGCTTTAATTTTTGGCTTGCTCTTTCCGTGTCCAAACTGAAAGCTCAAAGTGAGAGAAAGCAATGCTACAGAGTGAGTCACTGGGGTTTGGTGCCAAATCTTACAGTGCCCGCTTTCCAATCAAGGGTGACTAAATTATGAAGTACCACCCCACCCCCTCCTTTTTAGTTCCTCACAGTGCCTGCTATCACTAATTTTATAATTAGCAGCTGATTAGCATAAAAATGGTCTTCCTTCCTGAATGAGGCCTTGCAATTAAGTTTTTCAACTTCTGACCCAAATTGCAGAACAACTTGGGGATTTTGTTTGTTTTTTTTTTCCCCACTTACCAAATTCTTAAAACTCATTTTGAACAAAGCAACTTGAAAGTAGAGTTATGCTGTTTCTGCACACAAATATAGAAGAACACCTATCTAAGCTTGTGTTTCCACCAGTGGTGGAAAAACTGTATTTTGCTTTAATAGGAAAAGATAAAGATCAACAGCCATGGTAGACCAAGGCTCACGTTTCACTTAGAGGAAACTGGATCCAATTTCCCACATAACACTGAGAGTTTGTATTCCAAGATCAGGACTTACCAAGTCAAGGCTCTCTCGTTTTAAGGGAGAGTGTAGAATCACATTTTGGTTTTTAGGATGCCCATGATGGAAGGTTTTGAAACATTTCTCCATCAGTGTATTATTGGGTAACACAGAGGTACCACTGCAGCTCTCTCCCTGAGAAGGTTCCTCCCACAAAGCATCCCACTTTCTTTTCAAAATTTACTTATTTCACTCATCAGCAAGAAAAGGAAAATGTCTTTTTCACTTCTCTATGATCATCTTCCCAACTCAGCAAGTTAATGCACCTCTGTCACTTTGATTTATTCAAATGATGTGAAATGTCAACCAATTGAAGATTTGTAAGGGACCATGGGTAGTGTCACACACTGCCCTGAAAAGCCAATGAGTTTCAACTATGAACGGATGTCAGAAAGGCACAAAGCTGAACCTGTGGGATGTCTTCCTGCTATACTTCTCAATGCAGTGATTCAAGTTGACTTAGACACACATTTTGAGGAAGCCACATCTCCTTCCAGTTTGAATTACACCATCTTGGCAAAAAATAAAATAGTCTCTGAGAGATGTTTTCCTCAACTGTAATTTTTTAGAGAGCCACAGCATTATTCTGACACTTAATGAAGCAGAATTGTTTGATCCCAATCACAGTCTGATCTTACAGAATTGACAACTGCCCTAGCATACTCACTATTTATTTTATTTTATTTTAGCAATTGATATTTTATTTATTTATTTTAAATTCATTTTTATGGATAGACTTTTTGGGGTGCCATCTGTTAGATGACTATTTAAATGAGAGTGCCACTAGTTAAGGACTTTATGTGGGGCCTCATTAATTAATCTGTGAGGCCTCAGAAGGCTTCACATGGTGCTTGGCACAGAGGTACAAATCACTCGCTGCATGTTAGTTTCTACTATAATTATTAAAATTTCATTTCCAAAGGATTCTACCAGTGCCTGAAATGTAGGCTTACTATGATTAGAATTTGGTCTCAAACACACTGACTATTCCTGTGGTTCTATTCTGCTGGTATCCAGCCTGTTGCTCTGGGGATAGTCAAAATCATTACAATAAACCTCAGGGATATGTCTAAATTCTACTGTTGGGGTTGGAATTCATTGAACTCTAATGAGTCTTGAAATAGATCAGTGCCTGAAGCTTGGAAAGGCAAGAGTTCTCTTTTGCTGTATGAGAGTTGGTATAAATTTGGCATTAAGATCAAATACCCATGGACACAATCGATAGTTTAATGTTTATTTGGGGACGAGTGGGTTAGGGAGGGGAGAAAGGGGAGGGGGTGGGAGAGGAGGGGGGGAAGCTAAATATAAGGTGATGGAAAGAGAAGTCACATTAGGTGGTGAACTTATTATACATCAAGTTGACAATGAAAAAAAAAAAAAAAGATCAGACCTGTACTACCTTTGCTTGCTTCCTTAGTAAGAAAGTTAGACCTAACCCCTCAAGTAGAGGATAAAAACACTTAACAGAGCCTTGTTCAATTTCTCAGCAGGGAGTGGCACATTAGCTCAGTGTGTAGGAAGTTGGTCATGAAATGCTATATATAATAGAGATCTGACCTTGTTCTTAGCTGAGGTCAGTATGGCTTCCGCTAGAGCATTTTTCCATGTGGCTTTTGTGGTTACACAGCACACTGAGCTCTCTCTTAACGTCTTTTATAGGGAGGGCAAAAGGATGGATTCGCCTGGCTGCCACCAGTGAACATTAGTGTCTCTTCTGTACTTAGTGCTGGAAGTGCAGTGAGGAACAAGATGGTTCCAGTCTCAGTCCTAAAGAAACTCACAATCTAGTCAGGGAGACAGTAATGTGCTGGCACCAGCTCCTACTGGCTCATGAGAGTTGATAAATATTTAGAAAATTTTCAAACCAGTTATCAAACACACTGTTATTAAAAGTTGTTATATAAACTTACAATTAAATAAAAATATAGTTAAAATAAAAGTAATACAAACTCAAAGCTTATCACTTCCTAATCATTGATCTACCTTTTATTATTATCTATGCTCTTGAGGTTATCCACATCTACTATATTCATATATTGGAAATACTATATAAGGCTGTGTTGCTGGCCATTTCTTCCCAACTTTGTGTTGAGAGACCTCATATTAGTAGATTGAAATTGATGATGGTAGGAGTACTTATGCCATGAAAATCAGCAATCACTATAAACTAGGATTTTTTCCCAGAAAGCCAGTTATTAAGTATCTACCAGCATACCACTGGACACAGACTAGCAAATAGGTGATTATGGGAAAGTCAGTGGGTCACATGGCTGTAGAATTTCAATGCAGGGTGAAAGGAGTGTATGAAATTATTGAGGAAGGTTTCACATAGGATATACAGCTTAGGCAAAGCCATGGAGGATGACTAGGGGTAAAGAAAGGCCCAGAAGCAAGATAGTGAATAATTGAATGAATGAAAAGATGTGTTCCTTGCTTTCAGGGGCTCTCAATCTAGTGGGAGAGACAAATGAGGAAACAGGCTGAAGGAGGTAGGGCCAAGTGCTCTGACAAGGCCTGCTGAGGCTGCTTTTGAGTGTAGAGGAGGACACCCTGTTGGTGGCGGTATAAGAAAGCTTCTGAAGGAGGTGATGTGCCATCTTAAGCTGAGATCAAAAGATAATTAGGAGTGACCATCTCTCTTGGAAACTGAGGTAGAAAAGTAGTTTTCTTACATATTAAAATATGGTACCAGCATATTCTGCATAGAAGTAAGTAAGAGTAATAATTGTCTTCAAGGGAATTCTCAAGAATTACTTCACTCTTTTCTGAGCTTATATAATCCTTGATATGTTGCATTGCAGGTGGGGAGGCTTAATTTCCAGGGCAGCCTCCCACCTAGTAGAGGGCTTCCAAAATATCTGTCTGAATGCTGTAGGGATGTGTGTGTGTGTGTGTGTGTGTGTGTGTGTGTGTGTGTGTGTGTGGTGGGGACAGGTTGGGTGCATTTTTAAAATTCTGAACTAAATGGACCAAATTCCTCTTTGTGAGGAGTAATTATTACTCCATATTTACATCAAGTTGACAATGCACTGTAGAATTGTATGCCTGAAACCTATGTAATCCTTGCTAACAGATGTTACCCCAACAAGTCTAACAATAAAAATGAATTAAAAAAAATAAAAGACTGGTGTTTGCTAAACCCTTGGGTTTCACGCACAAAGCATAAGTAAAGAACACCATTCTCTTCTCAATAACTGATGTTCTCAATAACACCACAGCTTAACTTTTCCAAGAAAAATTGGCCTTGGGAAAAGAATGGATACATTCTGGCCTATGTGTGAGGAACAGGGACCTTGAACTGTGACTTGGTCCCCAATTACACAGAATCTAAGAAATGATATTGTCTCACTTAGGTAATAACACCTGGGGAAAATACCTACTCTGTCTTTGCATTTGGTGCCTTTATAAAAAGAAAATTAAAGGTCAGATTAGCAACCTAAAAATGAAACTAGAATGGAGGTGAGGAAAGAAGAAGTAATGTAACGTTTTACCACCCTGCTGAGAAAAGGAAGCCAATCTAGCTATCCAAGCATCTAGGTGTGAAATATAGGCACTTCTTGCTATAAACAATCTTTTTGCAAATAAACTTTTGGGGAAAAAAATCTGGGCTAAGCTTTGTCAAAGACCTTGTGTTTTCATTACTTCCTTTGCATTTTGCTCAAGTTTTTTATTTCCAAGAAACAGAAATCCATCTAGATAACTTAGATTTTAAAAAATGGGTGAGGAAATTGAATTAACTCAGAAATACAGTATTTACTAAGCATCCACTGTGTGCCAAGTTCTGAGCTAGGAGTTTGTGATAAGCAGTGACTAAGATGAACATAGTCTCTTTCCTCATAGAGTGTACTGTCTAGCAGAAATAAAACAATCACTAAACTTACAATTACACAATTTGTTATCTAGTTATAAGTGTGGTGTGCACTCTGAGGGAAAGCAATGAGAGGCAATGGGATCCCATAGGGCCTCAAACTAGTGGGGCTGAAGAAAAAGGTCAGAGAAAGCTTCCCTAAAGAGATGATACTTAAAATCCTCAGGAGTTTTTCTTTAGCTAGAATGAGAAAGGTATTTTTGGTACTGCTGTTTTTCTTCATAATTCCCTTATCAAGCAATAAATAAAAAAAAAACTGCATGGAAATTGAAAAGTTAAAACTCAGGAAAAAGGTAGAAAAAGAATCTATCAAATCTATTTTTATACTAGTTATCAAATCTATTTTTATACTAGTAGGAATCTTCAGCCAAAATGTTCAGTTATGTTCCTGTGTCTTCCATGCACCCACAGGTTTATTTCTTGGCTACTACTGACAAAATGTTGTTGAGTATAACATTTAAAAATGTATTTATCTACAGCACTATACCCAGAAGGAACCCCAGAAAGGGATTTTCATTGGTAAATGTATGGCCTTAGTCATGGGACAGATATGACTGAAAGGTCATGGAAGTGCTGATTATTTCAACATGACATTATTGAATTTTAAAGTTTTAATTCTCTATCTTCACAAACAACTGTTTAAGTCTGTTTGGGCTGCTGTAACAGAACACCACAGACTGGGTGGCTTATAAATAACAGACATTTATTTCTTACAGTTTTGGAAGCTAGAAGTCTAAGATCAGGGTGTTAGCATGGTGGGGTTCTGGTGAGGTCCTTCTTCCAAGTTGCAGAGTTTTTACTGTGTCCTCACATTGGCAGAAGGGTTAAGGAAGGTCTCTGGGGCCTTTCTTTATAAAGATACTAATCCCATTGATGAGGGCTCCACTCTTATGACCTAATCACCTCCCAAACACCCACCTCCAAATACCATCATATTTGGGGTTAGGTTGAAACATGAATTGGAGTGTTTGTGCAAACATTCAGTCTATTGCAAAAACTAATTTTATAGTGCTGTAGAACTAATAATAATGTTGACTTGTGTTTCATATTTTACATAGCATATATCATGTGCCTTTGACAGGTCTATCACATGTCCACAGATACTTCCCAACTGAGACATTGGAAACGAGACATTTGCATTGATCCCTGCCCATTACAGCCTCTGACTAAGAGCAACCACCCAAAGGTGACTTGATATATCCAACAGACATTGAGCCACTATATAGGATCCCATCCTTACCTTTCTTCCAACCATCTCTCTGTCCCACCCAGGATAACTACGGGGTAGAGGAAGGGGCCTCTTCTTATCCCATAGCCATTTCTTTCTTCTAGTTTTATGGCCCCATCAGTGCAGATAGAGATGTCTGGCCTAAGAAAGCAAAGTGACCTAAGATGTGTGCAAAACTCAGCACTTTTCATTCGTGGAAACTTATTTTCAGTTACAGTTGCATAAAAGAGTTCTCCTTTAAATTTCACTTTGAATTTTACCTTTTGGTAAACCCAAATATCAGAGTGAAACTCAGTCACAACCACATTGTAGACCCCTAACAAGTAAAGGTTTATTTGAAATTTGAAGATTTTCTCAAAAGTTTTGAAAGTATACAGAGAGAAAGGACAACCCTCACTTGGATTTACAATAAGGAATGAAATTTAAAACCATGGATTCTAGACCTTTGCTATCACTAGAGGTGAAATAATGATAATGATAATAATGGTAATAATAATAACTATTACTACTAGTAGTAATATTATGTACTAAGCTTTTACTATAACCAGGAGGTAACATGCTAAGCGGTTTTTTTTCCTCATTGGCTCATGCCAGCAGACCTCTGAGGTAGGTGTAATTAGGACCCCACTTTACAGGTGAACAAATGAGTCTTGGAGAAGTCAACACAAATGGCTCACATTCTTACACCCTGTAAGTATTAGAGATGGATTTGGATACATGTCTATCTTGTGCCAGTGCCCATGTTCTTAACCCAGGACATGGAGAGTGAGAAAACTTGAACTAATAATAAGTTGATTTCCAAAGCAAAGGAGCAGAGTGTCTTTACTATGACTGGATTCTTGTAAATTAATGAGAAATGTTATACCAGTTATGTACAAATTGTATGCATGTATGCTCTCTAAAGTTCAGGGTAATGGTACTATCATTAACTCTTGTTGTAAGTAGACATTATGCTCACCCTTATATAAGTGCTTCTTACTGTGTTAATAAAAATGTGTTTTATTGTTTGACTGGAAATGCTTCTATCTTGAAGTCAAGGACTAGGCAGAGGCAGCCTGACTAGAAGACTATATGCTTTAGCAAAGTTAAAGGAAAGGATTTTTATTTTCTTTGGAATTACCACAATGGGCAAAGCTGCTCACTTTGGCAATGCTACTCATATTTGAGGCTGTTATACTTGTACATGGGGAAAGTTTGAATCAAGAGAGTAGATGAGTATTAATAGCACTAATAACAGGCATGTATATAGCCCTTCTCAGTTGATGAAGGATTTCATATAGGGAGTCTCTTACTTGGTCTTTAGATGTTTTTTGTAATGTTTTATGTTGAAATAATTATAAATTCACAGAAAGTCACAAAGAAATACACAGGGAAGTCCTGAGCAGCCTTACTCTACCCTCCCCTAATATTAACATTTAATACAACTATAGTACAATATCAAAGTCAAGAAATTGATATTGGTAAAATCCACAGAGCTTATTCAAATTGTGTGTGTGTGTGTGTGTGTATGCGTGTGTGTGTGTGTGATTCTATGCAATTTTATCACATGTGAAGATTTGTATAGCCACTAACACAATCAAGACACTCAACTATACTATCATCACAAAACTCTCTTGCATTACCCCTTTATAGCAACACTCATTCTCTCTTCCTATCCCTGGCAACCACTACTAGTCTGTTCTCCATCATTATAGTTTTGCCATTCTGAAAAAGTTACTTAAATGTTATATAAATGGACTTATACAATATGTGTTATTTTGAGATTGGCTTTTTCTCTCTCAGCATAATTCCCTTCAGATTCGTCCAAGTTGTTGCATACAAGTATGTAAGTGGTGCATTACTCTGTATTGCTGAGTAGTATTACATAGTGTCAGTGTATCACAGTTTGTTTAACCATTTACCCATTGAAGGACATTTGCAGAGCAGCCAGTTTGGGGCTATTATGAATAAGGATACACAATCATTTATTTGTGTACAGCATTGGTTCCTAAGTGGTGGTACACATACCCTTGAGGGTAGGTGATGGGCCATTCAAGTGTATGCAAAAAATAATCAGTAACGGTGAGAAAACAAGTAAAATAATGCAAAACATTAGTTATGGAACAATAAATGTTAAGTTTGAATCGCTGTTAATGGGGACACTTCAAAATGAGATTACCTTAGCAAATGATGATTGGTGACGGCACGATTATCAACTCTTCCCCAAAATCACTCTTGTACCAATCACTACACAGTTTCAGAACAATCCATTTGCAACATTTCTAGAACTTCCCCAAACATATAAATACATCTTCAGTCAGACTGTTTGATCAGTTTAGTTATTGACTGAGTAAAAGTAAGTGTGTTGTCTTTGTGATTCTTTTCAAGTACTTTTTTATTTAATGTTTAACATAGATTCATTTATTATTGTCAGTGATTTGTAAACCTGTCAGTTTTGGATCAGTAGTTGAAAACAGGAATGGTTAAAAAATCAAAACTTGATATGGATTATAAGCCATTGCCAAATACTTCTCAAAACGTGTATGCAGCTACAGTACACCCACACTGGAAGATAGTAAAAAGGTGCATGCCTCAGCTACTGCACAGAAGAAAAGGAAACACTCTGAAGGGAATATTAAATATGGGTTTTCATTTGCAGGAGATGATGACTGTCCTAAGCCTTTCTGTGTTATGTGTGGGGAAATATTATCCATCAGTTGCATTAAACTTTCTCTACTCATGTGACATTTAGAAACTAAACATTTGGTATATAAAAGCAAAGAAATACATTATCGTCAGTGCTTAAAAAAGCATCCAACTGTTACTTCATACATGATGTCAGGAAAGAAAGACAATAAGAAGGCAGTTGAGGCTTTATACTGTATTACTTATCATATAGCTAAATGTGGTAAAACCCACAGCATAGTGAAGATTTAATTTTTCCTTGTATTAAGGATACTTTTTTTGTATGTTTGGAGAAGAACATGTCTGGAAAATAAAAACCATCTCTTTCACAAACAATACAATGTCTCAACGAATTCAAGAAATGTCTAACAATGTTGAAGCAGTAGTCATAGACAGAATTAGAAAAAGTAAATTCTTTTCCATCCAGCTAAATGAAAGTATAGATGTTGCTGACTTATCTATTTAGCTTATCATCACAGGGTACTTGGTGGGAAATGAAATGAAGGAAAACCTGGTGCTTTGTTACCCAGTGACAGAACGTACCACAGACAAAGGTGTTTTAATGCAATCAATGGTTATTTCATTGAAAAGGACATTAGTTAGTTGAATTGCTGTGGTGTAATCACTGACTAAGCCAAGTTGTTTTATAGACCTATGTGGCCAAATTAAAGAAATAGGTCCCCATGTGACATGGAGTCACTGCTGCATTCATAGACAAAGTCTTGCATCCATGCCTCTTCCTAGTGAACTGACAGATGTTCTGGATGAGGCTGTAAAAGTTGTAAATTTTATTAAATCACAACCACGAAACTCCACATTGTTTAAAGTGCTGTGTAAAGAAATAAACAGCATTCACAACACATTACTTTTGCACGGGAGAGTAAAGTGGCTGTCTTGTGGCAAAGTACTTACACAGATGTTTGAATTTAGACATGAAGTCCAGGTATTTTTTGAAGACCATCATTTCCCTCTTGCTCCAACATTTCAGAACAGTGATTAGATTCAAAGTCTTGCATATTTATCAGATATTTCTCTAGAAATAAACTCAACTTAGAACTTCAAAACAGCTCATTCATTCTTTTCAAAATAACCAGCAAAATGAAGTCAATGATTTAAAAAGTGGACTGTTGGAATGCTTTTGAAACTCTGCACTTTTTATCTGAGAATGACTTGCACTTATTCCAAAATGTGAAAAAGGATATTATAAATCACTTGGAAGGTCTTAGAGTGTACTTTTATAAGTATTTCCCTCAACGTAGAAATGAAAGCAACTGGATTGCAGATCCCTTCAATGAAAAATTCTTCAAAGAGTCTAACCTATGAATTTAATGAAAAAGAGGAGTTAATCAAACTTTCAACTGATAATTCTTTAAATTCTGATTTTAAAAGAAAGCATCTTATTACCTTCTGGGTAGATGTCAGTGAGGAATATGAACAGCTCAGTGAGAAGGCACTCAAATACCTCTTGCCATTCACTAATGCTGAACTAATGGAGAGAACTTTTTCTTCTTACACCTTCATTAAAAAATAAGTACTGCAACAAGCTTAATGCAAGTTCAGATTTAAGACTGTATCTTGCATATTTTGAGCCTGACCAAGAAACTAAGTGCATCAAAACAAACTCAATTATCTCACTAACAGTGTTTCAAATGGCTTGTGATCTTCATAACAATTATTACCAATTTTTCAGATAACACAAATAATCATTATTAATAAAAATAAAAGTTTGTTAAATCCTTGATCATCAGTACCCATATTTAACAGTGTTATGAATATTGATTTTTTTACAATTAATTGATTTTTATTGTTAGACTTATTGGGGTGACATCTGTTAGCAAGGATTACATAGGTTTCAGGCATACAATTCTACAGTGCATTGTCAACTTGATGTATAATAAGTTCACCACCTGATGTGACACCTCTTCCCATCACCTTATATTTAGCTTCCCCCTCCTCTCCCACCCCCTCCCCTTTCTCCCTTCCCTAACCCACTTGTCCCCATATAAACATTAAACTATTGATTGTGTCCATGGGTTATTTGTTTGTTCATTTCTTTTTTTCTTTGCTTTCAGTTTTATATTCCGCATATGAGTGAAATTATGCAGTTCTTTGTTTTTTCTGTCTGGCTTATTTCACTAAGCATGATGATCTCCAGTTCCATCCATTTTGTCGCAAATGGCAATATTTAATCTTTTCTTACAGCTGAATAATATTCCATTGTGTATATGTACCACAGCTTCTTTATCCAGTCATCTGTCGCAGGGCACTTTGGTTGTTTCCATGTTTTGGCCACTGTGAACAGCGCTGCAATGAACATTGGGGTACATAAGTCATTGCGGACAAAGGTTTTTAAGTTTTTTGGGTAGATCCCCAAAAGGGGGATTGCTGGGTCAAATGGTAATTCCATTCCCAATTTTCTGAGGAACCTCCACACTGCCTTCCACAGTGGCTGTGCCAGTTTGCACTCCCACCAGCAGTGTACCAGAGTTCCTTTTTCTCCACAGCCTCTCCAGCACTTGTTATTCCTTGTCTTGTTGATAACAGCCATTCTCACAGGTGTGAGGTGGTATCTCATTGTGGTTTTGATTTGCATTTCCCTCATAGCTAATGAGGATGAGCATTTTTTCATATGTCTGCTGGCCATTTGTATTTCTTCGTGGGAGAAGTGTCTGTGTAGTTCTTCTGCCCACTTTTCAATTGGGTTGTTTGTTTTTTGTTGTTAAGTCTTATTAGTTCTTTATATATTGAATATTGTTAAATTCAATCTGTTGTTTGTGCTTTTAGTGTAGTAATTTTTCTTTCCTAACTTATTACCTCATTTCCACTATTTTACATGAAGATAAGCACTGAATGAAAGTATCACTATTTAAAAACAGCTGTTTTAAAAACAAGGGGTACAATTTATGGAAATGGGCTTAAAACAGGTGCACAAGTGGAAAAAGGTTGTGAACCACTGGTGTACAGTTTCTTGCAGGTGAATGTAGGACCATGAAGTTATTTGCAATATGCCCTTATTATTCTTTTAATGGCTGTAGGATTCTGCTCTGATATCCTTATTTCATTCCTGATGTTGGTGATTTGTATTTTCTCTCCTTTTACCTTTTCAAACTTGTTAGAAGTTTATCAATTTTATTGAGTGTTTTTAAGAACCTGCTTTTTGTTTCATTAATTTTCTCTCTTGATTCCCTGTTTTCAATGTAATTGGTTTATGCTCTTATCATTATTATTCTTTTCCTCTGCTTTGTTTTAAGTTACCTTGCTCTTCTTTTTCTAGGTCTTAAGGAGATCAGATTATTGAATTGAGACATTTTTCTTTTCTCATGTAAGCATTTAGTGCTATAATGTTGCTACATTGTATTTTTAGTTTCATTCAGTTCTATGTATTATAAAAATTTCCTTTCACACAGTCTCTTTGACTAGATTATTAAGTGTGTTGCTTAGTTTTCAAGTGTTTGGAAATATCCTTTTATCTTTCTATTATTGGTTTCTAGTTTGATTTTTGGACAAAGAATATGCTCTGTAAGATTTCAATTATTTTAATTTTTTAATTTTTTATGACCCAGAATATAGTTATCTTGGTTAATGTTCCATGAGTGCTTGAAAAAAATGTATATTCTGTTGTGGTTAGGTGTAATGTTCTTCATATGCCAATTAGATTTTTTTGGTTAACTGTATTAAAATCTTCTATGTCCTTACTAATTACCTGTCTAGCAGTTCTATCAATTGCTAAGATTATGGTATTATAGCCTCAAACTATTAATATGGCTACATCTGTTTCTCTTTCATACCTACAGGCATTGCTCACGTATTTGCCTTTTTTGTGTGTGTGGTGGTCTTCTCAGTGGATTGACCCTTTTATTATTATGTAATATTCCTCTTTGTCCATGGTGATATTTCCTGCTTTGAAGTTTACATTATGTGATATTATTATTGCAACTCCTGCTTTATTTTGATTACTGTTTGCATGGTGTATCCTTTTCCATTTTTTTGCTTTCAAGCTGACTAAACTGTTATATATAAGTTTATGGTTTATAGAGTACACATAGGTCATATTTTTTTCATCTGTTCTGTTAATCTCTGTATTTTAATTGGTGAATTTAGATCACTTACATTTAAAGTTATTATATCATTCAATTGTTAAGGCTTAAGTCTGTCATTTTAATATTTGCTTTATGTTTGTTCCCCGTTTCTTGTGCTTCTTTTTCTTTTTTCTTTCCTTCCTGGGTGTTATTTGAACAATTTCTAGAGTTACATTTTATTTATTTATTTATTTATTTATTTATTTATTATTTACTTTTGAGTATATTGCTTTGTATAATTTTCTTAGCGGTTGCTCTAGGTATTACCACACACATACATAAATTATCATATTCAACTGATGTTGACATTTTATTACTTTGAATGAAGTATAAAAACCTTAATTTTGTTTAGGCCCCTTTATCCTCCCCACTTTTCAAATATAGTTGTCTTAAATATTTCCTCTATATGCATTGAGTTCCATATCAGATAGTTATGTCATTTTCTTTAGCCATAAAATATGATTAAAGAAACTAATGAAGTGAAGGATAGTCTATAATGTTTATTACTATTTTTACTCATTCTATGTTATTCTTCCCTTTCAAATGGTCCCCACTTTCTTCTGTTTCCTTTCTCATTAGAGAACTTTCTTTACATATTCTTTCAGAGTAGGTTGCTAGTGGCAAATTGTCTTATTTCTCCTTAATCTGAGAATGTCTTCCTTTCCTCTTCATTCCTCTTCATTTGCTGAATATGTAATTTATGGTTGACAGGTATTTTCTTTAAGCAGTTGAAAAATGTGTCACCTCCTTTAGGTATCAATGATGTCATATGAGAAACCCACTGTGGTCCCCTATTGCATTACCTACAACCCTGTGGTTCTCTCTGGATGCTTTCAAGACTTTTTCTTTGTATTCAGGTTTTAGAAGTTTCATGATGCTGTGTCTTGGTGTGGATATTTGTGGGTTTATCTTAACTCAGATTTATACAACTTGAATCTGGGTTTATGTCTTCTGTCAATTTGGGGGAGTTTTCATCCATTATCACTTTGAATGTTTTTTCAGTCTCTCCTCTTTTTTTGGAACTCTTATAATATGAATGTTTTTATTTGTTTCAAGAGAATTTGTAATAGGTTGTTAAAGTGTTTTTTGTTTGTTTGTTTGTTTGTTTGTTTGCTTTAAATGACATCTGGTTTAAAATCCTTGTGATTCATCTCAATATTGGTGTCAGTTGATTGCTTTTCCTCATTCACATTGTAAGTTTCCTGGGTTGTGGTACAATTTTTTAATTATTATTATTTTATTCTGTACATTTTGATTATTATGTTAGGAGACTTGATTTTATTTAAATCTTCTATTTTAGCATGTAGTTGTCCTGCTTGGTTTAGTGTTTATATTCTGGCCTACATGTGTGAACTTTAGTTCCAATGAAAAGTTAATTTTCTGACGCATTGGGAGCCATCATTTTGTGTATAGCTCCCCTAGGTTTGGGCTATCACTCAAAATTTTAGAAGCCCCTTAAGAAAACTGATTGTAGTGTTCTAAGTTTCTATATAGTCCTGGGTGTTTCTATTCAACTAGATTTTCTAAAACCATAAAGATATAGCTCAAACCCCACTGTTTTGCTACTATAGTGGCTAGTATTCTGTAAATTATATTTACTAAAGAGGATGTTCTCACAATGATTGATGGTAAAATTTTATTCTTTCTACTTAAAATTGGTCTGTGCTGCAAATTATACCTTCCTAAACAACATAACTATAACTTTTACTTACTAGCATATTTTCTTAGAGTTTGCTCTATAACAGTTTTCTCTGTGTGAATTTCATGAAATGATGCCAGTTCATGTGAAATATTTGTTGTAAACCAATACATTTTAACTTTAACCAACAATTTTAGGTGGTATTCTTTCCAATGAACCAAGAGGAGTAATACTATATAACTTTTCCATAGAATTCTCATTTTTTTTTTTTTTGCTTTTTGGTATGTGGGTAGCTCCCTGACTAGGAATCGAACCCAGGCTGCAGCGCTGACAGCGCCAACGCCAAAGCCCTAAGCCACTACACCACCAGGGAACTCCCAGAATTCTCATTTTTAAAGCAACATCTTATTAAAAAATGACTGTATCAAAGAACAAAAATAAAATTATCTTGTTCTTTGTTATAAACAAAATATTGGGTGCAATGTAAAAAGGATTGTCAAAGAATGCCATCTCAAAATAAGATAACATTTGAACTGAGATGATACAATGAGAATCTAACTATACAAAAATTAGGGGGAATAGCCTTCCAGGCAATGGAAACAGAAATGCAAAGGCTCTGAAATGGATACACTCTAAGTGTGTTTGAGGAACAACAAGGAGATCAGTGTGACTAGATACATGAGCAAGGAGACCAGTATTAGGAGATGAAATCAGAGAGAAGGACAGGAGTTAGTCCTACAGGGCTCAATAGACCATAATCAGGACTTTGGATTTTATTCTAAGGGTTTTCACTTAGATAGGTAGCAAGACATTGGAGAATTTTAAAAGGATTTTGAAAGACATAATCTGATCCACATTTTAGAATGATCACTCTGGTTGAGATATAGAGAATGAATTGGAATGAGGCTAAGAATGGAATCAGGAAGAATAGCAATGAGGATGCTATTGCAGTTGTCCAAGCGAGAATTAATAGTTTCTCTGGACCATGCTTAAACTAGAGGGGTGGGTAATGATGGATGTGAAAAGAAGTAGTCAATTTTTGTATGTAAAGAATGAAAAAAATTAACAATCAAGAATGATTCCTAAGTTTTTACTTGAGCTACTGTTCAACTATGGTTCCATTTACTAAGATGGAGAAGATTGTGAAAGGATCAGGTTTGTGAGGATGGAGTAGAAGGTAGGGAATCAACTGTTATGGTTTGGCCATGTTAAATTTGAGATGTCTATTAGAGATCTAGAAGAAGTGGTTAAGCAAGAGGTAGGATATATGAACGTGGAGCTTGGAGAAAAGGTCTGGACAGATTAAAAACTTTGTAGTCATCAGCATGCATAGTTAATATATATAGCCATGAGATTGGATGAAATTATTTAGAGAGTATAGGCAGATGAGAGAGCCCAAGGTCAAGCTCTAGGACACTTCAACATTTGGAGGTGAGATTAAAGGGGGAAACCAACAACAAAGCTGGAAGAAGCAACTGGTTGGGTTGAAAAATATGGTGTCATTCAAATCAGGAGAAGAAATGATTTCAAGAAAGAAAGAATGTTCAATCATGTTGAATACTTAAGAGGTTGAACAATAGGAGAATAGCAAAGTGACTATTGAATAAAATAATATAGAGTTCATTAATGACTTTGACATATGCATTTTCAGTGGAATAGTGGGGATGAAAGTCTAATGGAGAAGGCTGAAGAGCGAATGGGTCAACTGATGAATGGATAAACAAAATATGGCATTTCTGTGCAATGGAATATTATTCAGCCATAAAGAGGAATGAAGATACATACTACAACATGAATGAACCATGAAATATTACGGTAAATGAAAGAAACCACATATTATATAATCCACATATCATATAATTCATTATATGAAATGTCCAGAATAAGCCATTCTATAAAGACAAAAAATAACATAGTGGTTGCTGAGGGTTTGGTAAGATGAGGAGTAGAAGGAATGATAGCAAAAAGGTACAGAGTTTCTTTATTAAGATAAAAATGTTCCAACTATATGGTTATACTAAAAAACATTAAATTATATATTTAAAATGGATGAATTATATGATATGTGAATTACATATTCAATAAGGCTATTTAAAAATTAGTGAATGGGAAATGAGTAAGTGGAGAGTATAGACAATTTCTTTGCAAAAATTTTGCTTTGGGAGGGAATAGCTAGAGGGGTATATAGGATCAAAAGAGAATTACTTTTAAGACAGGAATTACTAGAGTATGTTTGAATGCTGATGGCCTTAATACAACAGGAGGTGAGAAATTGGTAGTGCTGGCAAGAGAGAGGATACTCACAGATATTTCCAACTATCTGCCAGGTAGCTTTACCTGGGGGTGCATTGGTCCTAATGCAAAAATAGATCCAAAATCCACATAGTTCTCTCCACTTGCAATACTACCACCTTGGTCCAAGCCATCATTATATCTCACTAGACTATTGTAACAGCCTCCTACCTTGGTCTCTTCATTGCCACTTTTGGCACTCTCAAATGTATTATTTACCCTGCAGCCAGAGTGATCTTTCTAAAGTATTAATTGATATTGATTCCTTTGTTTAAAACCCTCCAGGGACTCCCCATTGCTCTTACAATGTAGTCTGAGTTCCTTAAGACTCCAAGATCTCACTCTAAGTATATATCCTCATCTCTGAGCTTTCTCCCCTTTACACATTAGGCAACAGTCAGAGTGATCTTCTTTTTGTTCCTAGAATTCATAACTATGATTTTTTCTCACCCTCTTATCCTACTCACTTGGCAAATTCCTACTCATCTTTTCAAAAATTGGCTATGGGTTTAGCCCCTGCAGGAGAACGTCTCTGATGTTTCTGGAGAGAAGTAAGGATTTCCACTTCTGAGGTCTTATGTTCACACCTTCACTAAAGCATCTAACATGGACAGATATGTCTGTTTCCTCCACTGGACACTGAGACCCTGGAGGAGAGGGATTAATTCCTTGCCACCTCTGCATTCCTACACTAGGTGGGTGTCAGTCCCAGACAAGACTTTAAGAGTGAATTATTTTTTAAAAAAATGACTGCCCTGGGAAGGTGGATTCTAACACACAGAATAACTTCTCATTCCAACAATAAAATGTGTTGTTTAGTGACATTGTGTTCAGCTTCTAGACATTGCATGACCACTCATGAGGGGCAATAATCTAGAACAAGGTCATGCACAGATGGAAGGCTGCATCTGGACCCCAAGTTCTCACAGATATGAGAATCCCTGATTCCATAAAAATACAACCTTCCTTTTTTTTTGTTTTACTTCTGACTAAAATGAGGCTTCTGAACTGAAGTTCATGTCACCGTCGAAGAGTTGACTATGCCATGCTTAAAAAAGGTACTTTCCAAAAGTTCACCATCCTAGGCAACTCACGATGCCTGGCTTTGCCTTCTCAGCACCTCTGACTTCCCATCTGAAAACTGACTAATACTTGCTAATTGTATGTTCTGAGATCCTTTGATGAAAATGCCATAGTATGTAAATATCAAGTATTGTTATGAATAATAAGAATGGATGAAGTTTCTATTGCTTACTCCTTGAGTGAAATTATACAAAAATGGATGCCTCTTTCAAAATCACAGGTTATATCTGCATTGTAGAAAATAGATTGGTAAAACATATTCAACCCCTCAGTCCTTTGGATTCAATGTAACATGTATCTGCTTTTCTAAGACTCTGCTGCCTTAGTCCATTTGGGCTGCTATAACAACTTACCATAGACTGTGTGTCTTATAAAAAATAGATATTTATTTCTCACAGCTCTGGAGGATGTGAATCGTAGATCAAGGCACTGGCAAATTCAGTGTCTGGTAAAAGAGCCCACCCACTTCCTGGTTCATAGACAGCATCTTCCAGCTATGTTCCCATTTGGCTGTAGGGGGCAAAGGGTCTCTCTGGGATCTCTTTGATGAAGGCATTACTGCCATTCATGAGTGCTCCACCCTCTTGACCTAATCACATCCCAAAGACCTTACCTCCTAACACTATCATATCAAGAGTTACAATTTCAACATATGAAATTTGAGGAGGACATGAACATTCAGTCTATAGAATCTCTTTACTAGAAAAATGTCATAGAATCTTTTTTTATTTTTTGCTTTTTTTTTTTTTTTTTTTTTTTTTTTTTTTTTTTTTTTTTTTTTTTTTTTTTTTTTTTTTTTTTTTTTTTTTTTGGTATGTGAGTATGCCCCTGCCCCTGGCTGGGAATCGAACCCAGGCCGCAGCACTGACAGCACCAGCGCCGAAGCCTTAAGCCACTACACCATCAGGGAACTCCCCATAGAATCTTTAGATATTATTGTCAGTTTTGTTCATCTGTCTTCGATCAGAGACAATGAAGCCTCACTACAGTGTCTATGTAGTGTGTTGTCTACTCAGAGCAGCACATCCTTCTGAAAAATAGTCCTTTCTCCACTTTGACAGTGGATTTTAAAGACAACTGCTATGTTCTTACAAAACTCTGTTGACTTGACACAGTGATTGGTATAAACTCATGCACTTGATCCAAGCTTGGCCAATCAAAATTTTTTCCAGGACTTTTAGGACTTGACATTAGACCAAGTAAGTAGAAAATCCTCTCAGGCAGCAACTCTGGAAGGTATGACTCCAAAACTGGCCAATGGCCATGCATCCAAATATATGGAAGAAATTAGTCTGAGAAAATGATGCTGACACTCAAGAGAGGCAGAGATGAGAGTATGAAAAAGAAAGGGAAAGGCAAAGCAGAAAGAGAAAATCCTGTCAGTTGAGTCCTTTGTTCCAGTTGTCCCCGCACTTCCTGTGGCTTGTTTACATGAATTACTTTAAGTCTTCTTCTTCTTCTTCTTTATTTTTCATTAACAAAGTTCCAATTGGGTTTCAGTCACTGGCAACAAAAATCTGATATACACATGAATCATGGGATTAGCTCCAGAAATGAATGAGAAGCCTTAAAGTCTCCAAGCACTGTCAGCTCAAGATGGAGTATAGTTTTTCCTTTTTTCTTTTTCAAACTACTTAATTGAGGTATAACTGACATATGAAAACCTGTACATTAAATATCAACATGTACATCTGAAAGGAAGGATCAAGATGGTTGCATGAGAGGATGTCCCTGAAACCTCTCCTGGAAATTACAAACTGAACAGCTAAAATCTGACAGGGGAATCCCCAAGTGACACAGCCTCAGCTGAGAGATCCACCCACCACAAGAAAACACCTAAAGGGGAGGGAGCAGTGCAGATAAAGGACTGTGAAAGGCCAAGGCTGGCAGAAGGAGGAGCAAAGGGGAGTGGGGGAAATGGGTTGAAGTACACCACAATCTCTGGTGGGTAGAGGAGCAGACAGTGGAAGCCCTTCCAAAAAAATGAGATAAAGAGGCACACATCCCCTAGCTTTAGTGCATTCCTGATGGAGGGCCAACCTTGCTCTGTAGTGCCCTTCTCCCCAGCTCCAGTGTGCTCCTGATGGAGGGCCAAGCTTGCTTGGTGGTACACAGCCATTTGAACTTTCCTGCATTTCTGATGGAGGGCCAGGCTTGTATTGCAACACATACCAGGCATGGCTGTGCACTCCCCTGATGGAGGAGCAGGCTTATGATGCAGAGTGTGCCTGCCACAACCCCAAGTGCTGCTGATGAAAGGACAGGCCTGTTTAACAACTGAGCCAGCACCCAGAGTAATGAGTAACCTTGGGACAAAGAGCAGTGATGAATCACACAGTCACTACTGCTAGGCAAAAACTGTGAACACAGAGTCTGGCTGCTTCCCTTTGCCTGTCCCCAAACTGCCATTACCTTATGGAGCAAACAAGCCCTGAGCTGTCCCCAAGAAACTCTGACCCCTCCAAAAGGAATCAGCAGGGGGGCCTAGGGAAACTGTAAAACAAAGGCACAGTAGCCTCTGTCTGCACAGATCTCAGAGACAGAGAATATCATCTCTCACCACATTTCCCCAAAGAAGAAGCACATTAAAACCAAGGCAACTGAGTCAAAGAAGAGAAGCCCGCACTCCAGGAAAGCTCCAAGAGTGAGAAAATCTAAAAACCAAGAGAAGATACAGTAAGATGCTGCAGCAACAACAACTGGGAAATGAAAAAAAGACCTCTCCACATCTGCCAGGAAAAAAGAAAGCCTGTATACCCAGGAAAAGATAAACATTAACTAAAATGAACTCCCCCAGGAACAAAGTGTCTCTGAGAGAAAATGGAAAATCTCCAGAAAAGAAACCTATAGACTTAGAAATATATTATCTAAGTGACACAGAATTCAAGAGTACACTCCTAAAAATACTCAGAGATCTCAGGGAGTGCTGACTGAGTACTCAGACTCAGATAAATGATCTAAGAAAATAAAGTCTCCGAACAACAGGAATCCTTTAACAAAGAAATTGAAACTACAAAAAAGAATCAAATAGAAATTCTGTAGATACACAATACAATAAAAGAAATAAAGCATGAACTAACTAGCATAGGAATCAGGGCCAACTAAATGGAGGAAAGGATTAGTGAGATCGAAGATGGAAACATAGAAATTGAACAGAAGGAAAAAGACAGAGATTTGAGAACCAAAAATAAAATATATATATATATATATATATATATATATATATATATATATATATATGAAAGATCTCTACAAGAATTATCTGATTCTATTAGAAAGAACAACATTAGAATAATAGGAATATCAGAAGAAATAGAAGAAAATTCTAATGAGAGCTTAATCAAACAAATAGTAGATCAGAACTTTCCAACTCTATGGGAAAAACTGAAATGCCAAATTCAAGATGAAAATAGGACCCCTGGCTACCTGAATCCCACCAGACATTCTCCAAGGTTTATTACACTGAATATTTCAAAAATCAAAGACAAAGAAAAAATTTTCAAGGCAGACAGAGAAAGAGATATAAACTTCAAAGGAAAGCCCATCAAGCTGGTCACTTCTCAGCAGAAAATCTTCAAGTGAGAAGAGTGGAATCATATATTGAAAATATTAAAAGAGAGGAACTACCAGCCAAGAATAATCAATCCAACAAAGTTATCCTTTATTTCTTCTTTGTAAGAGATAGAGACATAGAGAAGCTGAGGGAATTCACCAACGAAGGGCCAGCACCCCAGCCAATACTGAAGGAGGCTACTCAACCTAAAAGATAAAGCCTAAGTAAATGGCAAAAACTTGGGGCAACAAAAAAATAAAAGGGGAAGAATTAAAGGGATATATTCCCAAAAGAAAATAGAAACTAAAAGTATGCTTAAGAAAAAAAGCCATTATATAGATGAAACTTTCCTTTTCATAAACCTCATGGTAAATACTAAACAAACAAACAAAAAAAAAAAACAACAACAAAAACCCAAAACCAAGACACACAACTGAAAAAAGAAGGAAACAGAAGGGAAAAACCACTGAACGCCATCAAGCTAAAAATACAGACAGTGAGAAAGGAGCACAGAAGAAACCAAGATTCTGAACAATGAAAAACCAGAAGACAAAATGGCCATGGGAAATCTTCATATATCAATCATTACCTTAAATGTAAAGGATCTGAACTTATCAATAAAAAGGCACAGAGTAGCTGACTGGATTAAGAAACAAAACCCATGTATATGCTGTCTCCAAGAGACACACTTCAGCCACAAGTACAAACAGAATCAGAGTGAAAGACTGGAAAAGAGTACTCCAAGCAAATGGTATCCAGGGAAAATCAGGAATAGCCATACTTATATCTGATGAAACAGACTTCAGAATAAAAAAGGTAATAAGAGACAAAAATGGACATTTCATAATGATAAAAGGGATAGTACAACAACAAAGAAACATGACACTCATCAATATATATGCCCACAGTCAGGAAGCCCCAAAATTTATAAAGCAACTATTTAAAGATCTAGAAGCTGAAATTAACCAAAACACAATTACAGTAGGGGACCTAAACACCCTCCTGACACTCATGGGCAGATTATCAAAACAGAAAATAAATAAGGAAATATCAGCTCTAAATGATACATTACAACAATTAGACATAATTGACATTTACAAGATACTCCATCCTACAACACAAGACTATACATTCTATTCCAGTGCACATAGAATATTCTCAAGGATAGAACACATGCTGAGACACAGAACTAATCTCAGCAAATTCAAGAAAATTCAAGTCATACAAAGCATATTCTCAGACCACAAAGCCTTCAAACTGGAGATCAACTGCACAAAAAGCAGGAAAAAAAAACATATATGTGGAGATAAAAAAAATATTTTAAAAAATTACTGGATCAAAGTAAAAATAAAAGAAGAGATTAAAATACATAAAAACAAATGATAATGAAAATACAACATATCAAAATTATTGGGATGCAGAGAAAGCAATAGTAAGAGGGAAATTTATGTCATTTCAGGCCTATCTCAAGAAACAAGAAAAAGCACAAGTAAACAAGCTATCATCCCATCTTAAAGAACTACAAAGAGAAGAACAAAAAAATGTCCAAAGTCAGCAGAAGACAGGAAATAATAAAAATTAGAGCAAAACTAAATGAAGTAGAGAACAGAAAAATATAGAGAAAATTAATGCAATGAAGAGCTGGTTCTTTGACTAATCCCCAGCTAAGCTCACCAAGGATCAAAGAGAAAAAACACAAATGAGCAAAAATTAGAAATGAAAAAGGAAAAATTACCACAGGTAACACAGAAATACAAGGATCATAAGAAAATATTATGAAGCACTATATGCCACCAAATTTAACAACCGTGAAGAAATGAAGAAGTTTCTAGAAACATATACTCTACTTAGACTGAACCAAGAAGAATTGAACAATCTATTTATAATGGTTTGTAAGTCTTGTTTAATGCTTGTTATCTCTCTGTTGAAATTATCATTCAGTTCCTTAAACATTTTTATAATCATTGCTGTGAGCTCTGTTTCTGATGGGTCATTTGTCCCCCTCTTTTTAATTTGAGCTGCCTTTCTCCAATTTCTCATTTTGACAAATGTGCTACTGCAGTTTCTTTGGTGTTAACAGCTGGGTGAGCAGAGGTCTGTGGGGGAAGGGCACATGTGATTTTGTTTTGTTCCTGTGGCTCTGGGGGTCATTCAGGGAGTTTGGGCAGGATTGCACCTTTCTGTTCTTGCCATGCCCCATGCACAGACTCTGCTCTGAGCCTTGGAGTCGGCTGTCCTGCATGCTGGTCTTTCAGACTGGGCTGGTTGTTGGGTGAGGAATGCACATGCAGCACTCTCTCTCCTTCTCCTTCTCCACCAGATCATTCCTGCTGCAGCTCCTCTGCTCAGTTGTGCCCCCTCCTCTGGGAACTGGAGTGAAGCCCACCACTGTGTTTTACAGCTGGGTCTGCACCTCCTGAGGCCAAAGTGAGGTGGTTGCGATATCTCACACCCCCACCTCTGGGACCCTTTTCTCTGTCCCATGGACTGAGTGAGGTCTGGAGTGCTTTCCTGCTGCCTTCTTCGTCCTCCCTCCCCTAGCAGTAGAGTTTAAAATGAGGACCCACATTCACAGTAAATACAGTAAAGTTCTTTGCTTTATTTCTCCTTTATTTAACCCTCTGCCCATCAATAGGTACCTTAACGTGATGAGTGGATTTCTTAACTGTGATTGTGCTTTGTGTACAGGGTCCTTGGCTGAGTATAGGTGTTTTATTAGTTGTAATCTCCAGAGGAATTTTTTGGAGGTCCCTCTCATGCTGCCATTTTGTTGCCATCCTACTCAGAACTGGACAATCTAAATAGACCAATGAACAGTAAGGAAATTGAAACAGTCATCTAAAACCTACCCAAAGGCACAGGGCCAGGAACAGATGGTCTTACCAATGAGTTTTACCAAGCATTCAAAGATGAACTAATGCTTATTCTCCTCAAACTCTTCCAAAAAATTGAAGAGACAATACTTCCCAACTCTTTTCATGAGGCCAACATTACCCTAATATCGAAGCCCGGTAAGGATAACACACACACACACACACACACACACACACACACACACGTGAAAACAAACAAAAAAAACTGTAGAGAATTATCTCTGATGAACACAGATGCAAAAAAAAAAAATCCTAAATACTAGCAAATAGAATATAACAATGCATTGAAAGATTATGCATCACAATCAAGTGGGATTTATCCCATGAAAACAAGAATAGTTCAACATATCCAAATCAATCAATGTGATACACCACATAAACAAACTAAAAGATAAAAAACATACGATCATATCAATTGATTCAGAAAAAGCATTTGACAAGATACAACATCCATTTATGATCAAAACATTGAATAAAATGGGTGTAGAAGGAAATTGCCTCAACATAATAAAGGCCATATTTAACAAACCCTCAGCTAATATCATATTGAACTGGGAAAAACAGAAACCTATTCTCCCAAAATCAGGAATAAGACAGGGATGCACCCTGTCACCGGTGCTATACAATATAGTATTGGAAGTTCTAGCCAGAGCAATCAGGCAAGAGAAAAGAATAAAAGGCATCCAAATTGGGAGAGAAGAGGTCAAATTGTCACTTTTTGCAGGTGACATGATCCTTTACATAGAAAATTCTAAAGATTCCACCAAAAAGTACTATTAGAAATAATAAGCAAATACAGTAAAGTTGCACAATATAAAATCAATGTACAAAAATCAATTGCATTTATATATATCAACAAACAAATAATACCTTATGCAATCCTAACAAAAAAGAGTAAAATACCTAGGAATAAACTTAGCAAAGAATGTGAAGTATTTAAATACTGAAAACAAAAATATACTCCTCAAAGAAATTGAAGAGGACACAAAGAAATGGAAAGATAGCCCATGTTTACGGATTGGAAGAATCACCATAGTTAAAACAGCTATATAACCTAAGGAAATATACAGATTTAATGCAATTGCCATCAAAATCCCAGAAACAACCTTTCAAGAAATAGATAAAAGACTCATCAGATTTGTATGGAACTGAAGGAGGAAGCCCCACATAAAGAGTTATCTGATTCAGCTGATGATTCTGCTAATTCATTTCACCTGTAATAACCCGCCAATGCATTAGGACCACCAATAAAAGGAACATGTTTGCTCCTTTAAGCCTGTAAGTCCTATAAAAGGACAGGACGAGAGTGAATGGGGGAGCTCAGTCATTTTAGAGTTTTGTCTGCCACAGCTCTGCCAGTCAAATAAAGAACCTCTTTCTCTTCTAACCTTGGTGTTCTGGTGATTCTTTCTCTCTGACGGGCCTAGATTCCTGAAACATATTTTGGTGCATTGGCTGGGAAGCGGGCTCACCTGCAGAGAGAGAGCGTAAGATTGGAGTAACCTGGTGTTTTCCACCAACCCTCTGGAACACCCATGGTGGGGGCGATCGGCCTGGGTGATGTGAACCACTAGGCGCACTAGCTTTGCCCTCCTATGTCGACATATTGACAGGGCTCAGAGAGGACCCCACTCAGCATGTTCCTGAGGAGTCGAACACTGAGAAGAACAGACACCAGGGGACCAAGAGACATCTGAAGCAAGGTAGGACTAGTCTGAGGAAAATGTCCCAGGGCCTGCTCCTTTTGAGCAGAAGGGAGGGCTGATTTCCCTCCGGCACCTCCTGAGTACTGTTCAAGGTAGTTCAAGTGGGAAGCCGAGGCTGCCCAGGACAGGAATGTGGGTTGGAATTTATTGAATGCAGATGCCTGGAGACTGACTTGGGTGGACCCCAAGGAGAGAGTTCCTACTCCTCCTCACAGGGCCAAAGTGAGTATAGAGTTCTGAACTGTGGTCCTATAGGGCACCTCATACAGGTTGGGGTGGTTAATGCTGAGGAAGATATGATTCTGTTTTAGATGCCATCAGTTTATGCAAGCTGAACATTGTGTGGATATAGATGTGGATATTGATTGGCCTATTACAGAGCAAAGAGTACGAAGGAAGCAATTGTGTGACCCCCTCCTGATTTCCCCTCCCTCTCTCCCTGAACCTCCTTGTGGCATGATTGTTGTTTGTCCAAGGGAGGGTCATGGGAGGTATGCAATGGAAACCTTCCCCCTTGGCAACCATGCTGAGAAATTTTAAGAAAGGATTTTCTGGAGATTGTAGGGCCACTATGAAACCAGGGAAATTGAAAACCTTGTGTGAATTAGAATGGCCTACGTTTGGAGTGGGATGGCCTTCAGAAGGGAGCCTAGACCAAGAATTGTGGGAGATGACTTAGGGTTAAAAGAAGTATGCGTTTTCCCTCCACCCCCACCAAAGACTGCAAGGAAGAGTGAAGAACATGAGTGAAGATGGTAAAATGTATTAATAAAAAAAATAAGATGGCTTTGTCATTTTAGTCAACCAGAAGGTTACTTTAACCTTTAAGTAGTAAGGAGTTAGTTTTAATTTGGTAAGGAGTTGGTTTTAATGTTTGGAAAGGTGAGAGCAAGGTCATCTGGGTTGTGAATGCTGGAGGTGGAGGTGTTTTGTTTTTATTTCTGATCAACAGTAATTAGCATATGATAAATGCTGAGGAGATTGAGAATATTGCAGAGAGAGGGTCAATAATAATGTTTCTAATAGGGGTGACAAGTCTCTAGTGGGTATAGGAAGAGATGATAGAGATTGGTGACAGATGTTTTCAGTCACAGTAATAATCTCTAACTGAAAGGAAGCAATGTGGGTAAGGTTGAAGAAGGGGCCAAAGAAGGATGCAGATATGCAGAATGTGGAGGAGGCAGGCTGTTATGCAATTCAAAGAACAGGCCTATAGAATCCTATTAAAGCTCCCCTCCTGAGTCAAAAATCCAGAGCCTGCTTACTATTATCCTGCTATCAGAATCTATGTAAGGATACTATACTGTGGAAGAGATAGCTTTATAAATGGTACTTTTTAATATTTAATTAAATCTTGTATTATACCCATAATAACACTAATTCCAAACAATGCATTATCTCAGATGGTTTTGGCAAGAGTTAGTATGATACTGGGTATGCAACATGAACTGTACTTATGGATAAATATCAGATGCGAAGCAGAATACCAGGTGCACCTTTTCACCCTTTTATTCCTGGTTTGATGTTTTTGCATATATGCTGTTGTTAAAAATGCTGGGGTTTGTTTGTTTGTTTTTCCATTTTCCCATCCTATTGATGTCCAGTTGTGATTTCTTTTTTGCTGTAAATAGTCATTTTCTCATTCCAAACCTACATTCCAAGTAGGTTTATTGTAATATTCAGGTGTCAGCAATATGTAGGGCACTGTTAAATACTATAGGAGTTGCAAAGATGATTTAGATACAGATCTTTCTCCTGAAGATCTTTGATTCTAGAAAGGGGAGGTATAGGCAATAATAGAATGCTGTGTGATTTTTAGAGGAAGAACATATTGTTCCCATCTGCAAATATTACTGAAGGGTTACATTATGTTGAATTTTGTGTCATCTTGAATGCACCACAGTGCCCAGATATTTGGCCAGATATTTTGGATGTTTCTATAGAAAGTTTTTGGATCGCCTTAATATTTAAATAAGTGGACTTTTTAGTAAAGCAGGTTGCCCTCCATGATGTGACTGGGACTCATCAAATCAGTTAAAGACCTTACACCTGGACACGACTTCCTCAAGGATTCAAGAATGCACCAACCCTCTTTGGAGAGGCCCTTGCTCAAGATCTTCACCAATTCCCAGTACAGGCCACTGAATGTGTCCTCCTTCAGTATGTGGCTGACCTCCTACTAGGCCATGATACTCTCAAGGGATGTGTGAAAGGGACAGATAAACTCCTACAATATTTGGAGGCTTATGGGTATAAAGTCTCCAGGAAGAAGGCCCAGATCTGCCAGAAGTAGGTGAAGTACCTGGAGTTCATCCTCCAGCAAGGGGAGAGAAGACTGAGGGTAGAAAGGAAATAGGTTATTCAAAACATCCTGGTCCCAAAGACGAGAAGGCAGATTAGGGAGTTCCTAGGAGCAGTGGGATTTTGCCGCATGTGGATCCCAAACTTTGTGGTTCTGGACAAATCACTCTACAATGCCACAAAGAGGGGAGAGAGAGTGAGCCAATAGAGTGGGGATCTGACTAGCAAAAAGCATTCACGAAGCTAAAAGAATTGCAAACAGCCTCAGCATTGGGCCTCCCTGATCTAGCCAGGCTCTTTGTGCTGTGTGTCAGGGAGGAGCAGAACAGCTGTGGGGATGCTGACCCAGAGTTTGAGGATGTGGGTGGGGCTGGTTGCCTGCCTTTCCAAACAACTCTACAGAATCTCAAGGGGTTGGCCCCCATGCCTAAGAGTACTTGCAGCCACAGCCATGCTGGTGCAAGAGGATGATGGGTTGACTCTGGGTCAAGACTTAGGGGTACAAATGCCATGTGTGGTGATTGCTCTGATAAACACAAAGGGACACCACTGGCTGACAAATCCAAGGCCTGCTGTGTTAAAATCCGAGACAAACAATAGAGGTTGTGTACTTCTTAGGTCCAGCCACCCTACTCCAGGTGGGAGATAGGGAACCTGAGCATGACTGTGTAGAATCATCAATGCAGTGTATTCGAGCTGGCCCAACCTGCTTGACCAACCAGTAGGGGACCCAGATTTGGAGCTTTTTGCAGATGGAAGCAGTTTTGTCAACTCTGGCAGAGGAAGACAGGCAGGGTATGCAGTGGCAACTTTGACTGAAGTAATTGAAGCCAACTTTGACTGAAGTAATTGAAGCAAAGCCTCTGCCCCAAGGAACGTCCACCCAGAGGACAGCACTAGTAGCTCAGGCCCTGAAGTTTAGAAAAGGAAGGAGTGTGGACATCTTCACAGACTCACAATTTGCTTTTCTCACCCTCAGTGTGCATGAGGCCATCTATAGAGAAGCAAATTTTGACAGCAGGAGGGAAGGATCTAAAATATCCAGGTGAGATTTTGCAGCTCTTGGAGGCTATAGGGAAGCCTAAGCAAGTAGCAGTTGTTCACTGCCAAGGGTATCAAAGGACAGGGACCACTGAAGCACAGGGAAATGGCAGACACTGAGGCAAAGAGGGCTGCCACCCTTCCATTCCAGGTTGCCACCATGATCCCTCTAATCCCATGGACACCAGATTTGACTCCTGTGTATTTGGAAGGAGAGAAGGAATGGATAAAATAATAAGGAGCTAAAGAGGTCAGGGAAGCATGGAGGAAACTGCCAGATTGGAGGATTATAGTCCCCTATCTCCTAGGACCAAGAGTTGTCCTTTGGGGCAGAAAAAGACTGAAAAATTATTGGGAAGGTACTTCTACATTCCCCTTCTGTCAACTTCTGCTAAAAAGGTCACTCAATGTTATGTGACATCCAGTCAGCACAATGCAAGGCAGGGGCCGTCCCTGTTGCCTGGGATCCAGTCCTATGGGGCAGCCCCCTTCAAGGACATGCAAGTGGATTGTACTGAGATGTCCTGGTGTGAAGGAAACCGCTATCTTCTAGTTTTGGTCTGAATGTACACAGAGTGAGTAGAGGTCTTCCCCATGAGAACTGAAGAGGCTTGAGAGGTAGTGAATACTACTGAGAGAAATCATTTCCCAGTTTGGATTGCCACTTTGGATTGGATTGGACAATGGACCAGCTTTTGAGGCCAAGGTGGTGCAAGAGACTGTCCCAATTTTAAATATTATGTGGAAGCTCCATGTGGCATATCGACCTCAAAGCTAGGGCAGGGTAGAGCACATGAATAGAATTCTAAAGAAAGTAATTATTAAGCTGTGCCAGGAGACAAAGCTTAAGTGGATACAGTACCAACCATTAGTTCTGTTTAAGATTAAGTGTACTCCTTCTAAGAGGTCAGGATATTCTCCCTATGAGATAATGTATAGTAGACCCCATCCAATCCTCCACAATTTACCAGGGACCCCCATAGAGAATTAGGAAAGACATAATTACACAGACAATTAGAAGATTTAAGGGAAATAAGAGAAAAGATCTCCACTTGGGTGATAGAAAGGACCCGTGTTAGTCTTTTTGAGCCTGTTCATCTTTTCTCTCCAGAAGACCAGGTCTGAGTCAAGGATTGGAAATTGACCCCCCATCAAGCTGAAGTGGAAAGGTCCTTACACCATCATCCTGATCGTACCTACCATAGCCAAAGTGGAAGGAATGCCTGCCTGGATCCATCACAGCAGATTGAAGAAGACTACGCCGACCCCTGCAAGGTTACACTGTGGAGATCCACATGCCCTGCTCTAGCCACAAACTAGGAGCTGGCTGGTCAACGCATGGCCAAAGCTTGAGGAAAATCATCATGGGACTCATCCTGATGAAACTTTGGACTCTAGGAAAAGGAGAGGAAGAATGCAATTAGTGTATGCATGTTACTAAGGTGGGACAAAAGGTAACAACCACTTTGGTGAATGTGAAGGTATTCTCAAGAGGACTTTCACTTAAAATCAAACTCAATACTTAGTATGTGACCCAGAAAATAAGCAACCCTGTATTTGCTACAACCCTCAGAGCTTATGGGGAGGATGTTTTTCAGGCTTCAGAGAATTTAAAACCCTAGTGAGTGGTTCTCAACCTTAGTGCCACGACCCTTTAATACAGTTCCCCATAAAATTATTTTTGTTGCTACTTCATAACTGTAATTTTGCTATTGTTATGAATCATAATGTAAATATCTGATATGTGTTTTCTGATGGTCTTAGGCAACCCCTATGAAAGGTTGAGAACCACTGCCATAGTGGGAGGAGTGCTAGCCATTGTCAGGCTATGTTTAATTGTTCCTTGTTTCCTCCCACTAGCAGTCAAAGCTATATGATGGAGACAATTATCGATCAAAAGACAGAATCACATATATTCTGCATGGGTCACTGTCAGACACTGAAGCAGCATGTAGGTAATGAGACCCCAAAGTGAAAATCATAGCGGGTCTCAAAGGGGAGAATGAAGGAGAAGGCCCAGCTGATGATTCTGCTGATTAATTTCACCTGTTAACAACCCACCAATGCATTAGGAACACCAATCAAAAGGCAACATGGTTGCTCCTTTAAACCTGTAAGTTCTATAAAAGGACAGGACCAGAGTGAGTCGAGGAGCTTCACCATTTTAGACTTTTATCTGCTGCAGCTCCACCAGCCAAATAAAGAATGCCTTCCTCTTCTATCTTTGGTGTTTGGATGATTCTTTCTCTCTTCTGGGCCTAGATTCCTGCAACAGAACCACAAAAGACCCCACATTGCCAAAGCAATCCTACATAAAAAGAATAAGGTTGGAGGCATCACACTCCCCAATTTCGACCTATACTACAAAGTGTCAATAATCAAGACAGCTTGATACTGGCAGAAAAAGAAACACACAGACCAATGAAACAGAATTGAATACCCAGAAGTAAACCCATAAATATATGGACAGATAATGTTTGACAAAGGGGCCAAAAATATACAATGGGGAAAAGAAAGCATCTTCAGTAAATTGTGCTGGGAAAATTGGAAAACCACAGGCAAAAGAATGAATCTGAACTGCAAGCTGTCACCATATACCAAAATTAACTTAAAATGGATTAAAGACTTTCACATAAGACCTGAAACAATATACTATATAGAAAAAAAAACATTGGTACTAAACTTACAGACCTCGGGCTCAAGGAGTACTTTATGAACTTGACCTCAAGTGCACAGGAAGTAAAAGCAAAAATAAATGAATGGGAATACATCAAACTGAAAAGCTTCTGCACAGCAAAATAAACCATCAACAAAGCAAAAAGACAGCCAACTGAATGGGAGAAAATATTTGAAACAATGCCTCTGATAAGGGACTAATATGTAAAATATATAAAGAACTTGTACAACTCAACAATACAAGAAAACAAACAATCCACTGAAAAAATGGGCAGAGGATCTTAACAGACACCTCTCTCCAAAGACATACAAATGGCCAAAAGATATATGAAAAAATGCTCAACTTCACTGGCTATTAGAGAAATTAAAATCAAAACCAGAGTGAGATACCACCTCACACCTGTTAGGATGGCTATAATCAGCAATACAAGGAATAACAAGTGTTGGAGAGGATGTGGAGAGAAAGGAACCCTTATACACAGCTGGTAGGAATGCAAACTGGCACTACTACTATGGAGAACAGTATGGAGTTTCATCAAATAACTAAGAATAGAGTTATCATAAGACCCAGCAATTCCACCTCTGGGTATCTGCCCCCAAAATTTGAAAACCTTAGTCTGCAAAGGTCCATGTACTGCAGTGATCATCACAGCACTATTCACCATGGCCAAGTCATGGAAACAACCAAAATGTTCTTTCATAGACGACTGGATAAAGAAGCTATAGTACATATACACAATGAAATATTATTCAGCCATAAGAAAAGATGAAATACAGCCTTTTATGACAACACGGATGGACCATTTGAGATCATTATACAAAGCAAAATAAGCCAGATAGAAAAAAACAATAACTATATGATTTCACTCACTTGTGGAACATAAAGCTGAAAGCAAAAAAGAAACAAAAACTCATGAACACAATTAATAGCTTAGTAGTTAGTAGTGATCTAAGGATATGGGAGAAGGGGGGGCGAGGAGGGAGGGTGAGTCAAATATATGGTGATGTAAGGAGAACTGACTGATACTGGGTGATGAACACATAACACAACACATAGATAATGTAGAATTCTATACCTGGAACCTGTGTAATTTTTACTAATCAATGTCACCCCAATAATCCTAAGAATAAAAAGAAAAATAAAATAAATGTGTCATTTTATGTTTGAAATAAAATTATGGGAGAATCAAAACTAGTTGAAAATATATGTTCAATATAAAAGCAGGATATTCTAATCATGTGACTAGGCCTTCCTAACAACTTAGAGGTTATGTCTGATGATATTATCACAATATTCTCTGGCCCCACCTGCTAAATAACCCCAAAAGTCTATTTTAAAAAATTCTCCCCCTTCATCTTTTAACAATATCCACTAAACAATCAATAAAACTTGATCATGCTGCCCTCAAGTTCATTTCTTAAATTCACATTACATCCCCTATTGCTACTTCTTAAGTTCAGTCCTCCTCATTTTTTTTTTCACTCGCTTACAAGTCTTCACGATGTCCTCCTCAAAATGTAACAAAGTAGATGAAAAAGACAACAGCAATTGAATGGCTATCCCTTCTTCAGCCTGAATTTTTGCAATATTTTTAAAGAAAGCACATTGTAAATTATGTGAGGCTGACTCCAATTCAAGCAGTATAAATATAACAGCAGAGGAGTGCACTGAAGTTCCAGTTGCACAGATGTCTTTGCAAGGTTTCTTGACATTGTTCTACTTCTTTGTCCTATGTACATGTGATGATCAGGCCATCAAGAGAGTGTGTCCCTCCAGTTAGAATCCTTGAAAGCAGATCCCCAATGGAATGCAAAACAATTCTAAGATCAATGGAAATTCCAAAATAAAGTTGCCTAAATGAGAGGCTCCTCAATAGAGAATGAATGCTTGGTGCTCTGTGGAGGTATCACTAAAGGTGTATTTTTTGAAATTTTATAACAAGTAAACATTACCTTTGTAATTTAAAAAAAGTAAACAATAAGAATTTTAAGAAGAAACAGATGCTTAAAAAGCCAAAAGCTACTAAGGAGACTGGGTTGGGCAGCAGATGGCAGGGTTGTTACAACTTGTGCTTCTCTCTGCCAGGCTGGTGTGCACAGGAGCCCACAGGCATGCTGGCCTCATATTGGCAGAATCTCAGAAAGAGTGATGAATCTAGAAAAGAAAGGCTGCAGTTAACGTAAACCATGGTGTGACCAGTAGCTATATCTGGGCATGGGGTTTCCACAGATTAAAAAAAAAAAGTTTTCTTTGCACTTTTGTGTACATTTTTATTTTTTCCACGATGAACACGTAGTACTTGTGGAATAGAAAAACATTTCATCTTTTAAAAGAAAAAAATTAAAAAGTGTCAATTCCTGCCTCCCCAAGGAGGAGACTGCCCCAGACTCAGATTTTTAGAAGTCCCCCACTGCATTGCCCTGCCCATGAGAGCTCTGGGGAAATGCTTTCAGCTAACTTTGGGGCAATAAACTAGGCCTTCAAACTTACCAATGTCAGTAGGTTGTGGTATCGCCTCTGCTTCTGTTTGCTAAGAATTTCCCAGGTTTAGTTGAGGAGTTTGGAGTTATTGTTTTGAAGCTTAAAGGGTTTAAAACTATAGTCTGTTTAAATCTCTATAAATACATATTTAAAGAAGAAAATATAGAAAAATGTTTGCACACTTCTCTCTTACCCATCTTTCAAAATTCTTTGTTCTGCTTTATACAGCTGCTCTCACCAGAAGCATGGTTTTGTCCTTGCCAACATAAACCAGTAAGTAAATATGGAAGGTGCAGATTAACATGGCTAAAGCAGGAGGCAGAAGGGACAGGCATTGTTCATGCTGCCAGATTAGTGTGACCATTCCTGTACCACTTGCCCTCTAGCATTTACATGAATATATCAACTTTGGGTCAAGATTTTGCTGTTAGTATCCCCCAACACACACACACCTAGCATTACATGCATACATCTAGCTCTGAACGGGAAGCTCATGAGGTGCCTCTGGTACTCTGCATACTATCCTGTTATAAGGCACCTCTTCTTTTACTCAACCCATAATGCCATATTAACCCAGTGCTGCCTGGCCAACATTCATTACCTTGTTAAACTTTTGCTGCCCCAACACTCCTCCTCCATCTCCAATCCCATCTCCTGACTCTGTACTTATTCAGCATGCATTTCAGTCAGAGCTCCTTTGGATGCAAGGAATAGTGACTCACTCATGCTGGTTCAACAAGTTGTTTGAGAGAGCAAAAGGGTAGGGCACAGGTTATTGTAATGAGACCAAGATATCATGGCACTCCCAAGAAAGTAATTACAGTGAGACCTGAAACAGTAATCGAGGTATCTACAATTTCTGGCTCTTTCTGGAGAGGCCCATCATTTCTTTCTTGGTGTCTCTGCTCCTCTCTGCATATCTGCTCCATTCTCCTTTTTTTTCTTTCCTTCCTTTCCTTCTTCCTTTCCTTCCTTTCCTTTCTTTCCTTTTCCTTTTCCTTTCCCTTTCCCCTTCCCCTTTCCCTTTCCCTTCCCCTTCTCTTTCTTTCTTTCTTTCTTTCTTTCTTTCTTTCTTTCTTTCTTTCTTTCTTTCTTTCATTTCTTTCTCTTTTCTTTATTTTCTTTCTTCTTTCTCTCTCTTCTTTCTTCTTTCTCTCTTTCTTTTTGTGTGTAATGTTTTTAATATTTTTATTTATTAAATATATTGGGTTGGCATTGGTCCATTCTCCTCTTTCTGTTGACTACTTTCCTTTTAACTTTAGATAGTCCCTCACATTTGACCCAGGTCCAAGTCTGCCTTATAGCCTATCAGTCTCATCTTAGATGGTAGCTCAGACTCTCATCTTCCCAATACCATATCCCAAGAGAAGAACTTGATACCTCAAGTTTATTCTCTTGATCCAGGCCACAGGAATCCTACATAGGGCACTAACCTGCTTAAAAGATGCCATCATTGGCCAAATGCCCACCAATCTTGCTGCAATCAGATAAAACTGGGAAAGGGGGAATCTCATGTACATTTAGGGTCAGAGGAGTGATGTGCAGGGCAGATTACCTGTGGGTAGGCATGTAAATTATTAGCATTGCTAGTACAGCAGGCCTGGAAACTGTGGTCTGATGAAAATGTAAACTAAAGAACTCTGTCTACCTACAAAGACTTGCAAATCCTACATGAATAGTCATGTTTCCCATCAGTCCTCAGAGATTCCCAGAATTTCCAGGTCCTAAGACCATCAGGCCTACTGGTTCCTCGCCTAGATCCTGCTCACTGGTCCTCACTGCCTCTATTTAAGTCCCTTTGTTGAACCAAAATGTGGTATATTCATAAAATAGAATTTTATTCAGCCATACAATGGAATGAATTACTGGTTAATGCTACAAAAGGGAGGAACCTCGAAATCATGCTACAGAAAAGAAACTAGTAACAAAAGACCACATACTATATGGTCCCATTCATATGAAAGTTCAGAATAGAAACATCTATAGAGACAGAAACAAGATAAGTGATTGTTGAAAGCTGGGGGTGGAGAATAGGGAGTGATAGCTAATGGATGGAAAGTTTTTCTTTGAGGTCATGAAAATTCTAAAATTAACTGTGATGATAGTTACACATATCTGTGAATATACTAAAATTCACACTTCTCAAAAACGAAAAGTGGCAAAACTACAGAAAGAATTTTTGTCAGACTAGTGAGAAATTATTTAGTGAAGGAAAAATATTAGACACATTAACTTCCAATGAACTTGTCCTCGTCATAAGACAAGTCATGAAATACACAGAAATACAAATCCCAGCACAAGATAGTCAAGTGTGGTAGTGAAATTCCATCTCAAAGCACGTGATTCTCCCACATGTTTTAAGAATAAAAATAAAAGGAATATATGCATGGATGATAGCATTAGATTTTGCCAAGGAGTTGTTAGAGTTTAGGAGAGCAATTGCTTTTGCTTATGGGATGTGTTACACTTAGATGTAGGGTTGGAGATGGCCAAGAGGGCAGAACTTATTTTGGAAAGTGGAGAGTGGTTCAACTTGTTTGACTGACCGAGTGATATTCCAAATCACAGCTGCATTTGTAGAACTTCAGGATATTGTCTCCCAGTATTTTTGAAGGTAAGCAGAACAGTGTTGTTTTCCCAAAACATGTGGCATAAAAGAATTATAGGGGAAAAAAAACCCAATGCAGATGGGGTGTCATGTAGGAAAGAACCAACTGTAGGACAAACTTTTTCCAATTCTGAATTTCAGAAAGGCTAAGTTATATTATACAGCACTCAGTATAAAATTTCAGTGTCTCTGTTAGAAGTTTTCAAATGTATTTAACCATTAAATATTTTTAAAATTATAACTTATTGTAAGCATATCAACATTGGCCCATGGACAGTTATACAAATAGCAGAAAGCAAAATGTGATTTTCACAATTAGTTGGTACTAACATGAATGACCAAAATGTGATTCCTATGCTGATGTAGTCTTTATTACTGATTTTTACTTTTTTATTAAATTTATTGGAGGTGACATTGGTCAGTAAAATTATATAGGTTTCAAGTGTACAATTCTATAATTTATCATCTATAACATTGTATGCTCACTACCCACTTACTGAATTTTAAAATAGAGAAATTAAGTCACTTTAATTGGCATGAAAAGTACAACATATAACCAGATAAAGCAATACATATTTGCATTTTGTATAAAATATGATGTATGTCACAAAACACTTAAAAATAAATACAGTGAGGGATTCTTTTTTAGAAAATTCCCCACGACACCCACTTAACATATATTAGGAATGAAGGTCCACAATCCCCATGTCAGGTATAGTATTAAGTTTATTCCTTAACTTACTTTTTCTTACATGGTGATGTAAAAATTATTTTTCTTTTTACAAGTTTAGTGTAGCAAAAGGAAAAATACCAACTGTACATTTGTCAGCATTTGGAAACTTTTAGAATAGACTGCTCTAAAACTCATGAATTATTTGATATTCTACAGCTCTTTTTCTACAATATTTAGAAAAAGGGCTTGGATAGGCCATCCTAACTTTTAAGTATTCTGGCTTCCTGCTTGCTTGATGCAAACACAGTTTGAAGACATAAGTCTCTGCTTCTGGTGTCAAAGTTCCTTTTTTTTTCTGTTACAGCTCAATAGAAATGAGTGGATAAAGTATACCCATTTAGTAGACAAGTTATAATAAATACTAATATCAGAAATATATGTAACAGAAAGGACTGCTACTGCCCATTCCCTCACCTCTCCACCCCAGACATGTCGTTAGCACATAAGAATTAGTAAATCCTCCACCAGCCTTCCTTTTCAGAGGTTGCAAGAGATAGCACTGCCCTGGAATTTGACCTAGCCTCCAAAATAAAGAGAACAACTTTCCATTTCAAAGTTTCTGCCAGCTCTTGGGTAGGTTGCTCTATGATACGTTAACTTCTTTTTTTTTTAAATTCATTTTTGTTGTTAGACTTATTGGGGTGACATCTGTTAGCAAGGATGCTAACAAATGGATTACATAGGTTTCAGGCATACAATTCTACAGTGCATTGTCAACTTGATGTATAATAAGTTCACCACCTAATGTGACTTCTCTTTCCATCACCTTATATTTAGCTTCCCCCCCTCCTCTCCCACCCCCTCCCCTTTCTCCCCTCCCTGACCCACTCATCCCCAAATAAACATTACACTATTGATTTTGTCCATGGGTTATTTGTTTGTTCATTTCTTTTTTATTTTGCTTTCAGTTTTATATTCCTTATGCTTCTGGAGCACTTACCCCACCGACCCAGGGCAGTCTGAAAGCAGAAGAAGAAACAAAACACTGGTACTTAATTTGTGTAACACTATAACTTGGCAAGGCCAATTGGGAAAGTTTGTGAAATGTTTGGAAAAATTTTCTCTTTCTCATTTTGAATCAAACTGGACTATCCTTGATAATTAATGGGGACCCAGGGGAAACATGTTGATCCAGGAGGATCAGATAATCTCCTAAGGTATAAGCTCTTGAGTCAGACAACCTAGATTCACATTTACAATTTACTGTCATGCCCCACATAATGACATTTTGGTCAACAACAGACAACATATACAGATGAGGTCCTCTAAGATTATAATGGTGTTTAACAATTTCTTTTTTTTTAAAGTGGTAAAACAAAGAGATAGTTTATTGAAGAGACAGTAAACTCTAGAGAGGTAGGAGGGGGCTTAAGCAGGAAAATGGCTCAGGAGCCTGGTGTTGAACAATTTCTATCATCTAATGATGTAGTAGGTATCATAATGTCATAGCACAATGTATTACTCAAGTGTTTGTTGTGATGCTACTATAAACTAACCTAGTGTGCTACCAGTCATCTAAAACTACGCTATATACAACTATGTACAGTATATACCAGGTCAGACAATTAATTCCATGAACTCATCCTAGAAAAAGTACTACATACCTCATTGCTGAATATTACTATGGTCACCTTGGAAGTATTTCTTTGGGGTAGGTAGCTATGCACCAACACTAGCACCTAGTTCACACTTCAAAGCAATTTTGGAACTCTGTTTCTGAAATAGCCATCAGATTTGTCATTATCCCCAAAATCTGACAACAAAGTTCATGGATTTGCCACTGTGCACTTACATTGGTAGTGCTGTATAAACAACTTGGTTATGACACCTTACTGAGTTGTTTATACGGTAAACCTATTACAGAGCCACTTAACCATTTCAGAAAAAGAGTTCCAAAATTGCTTTGAAGGGTGGAGTAGGTGCTGGTGTCAGTGCATAGGTACCCAAGGGGAGTACTTTGAAGGTGATCATAATGATATTCAACAATGAGGTATGTAGCATTTTTTCTAGGATGAGTTCACAAAATTAATTGTCCAACCTTGTAATACTTGATAATGATAATAATTATATTACTGGTTTTTGTATTTACTATGTTATTTTTAAATTGTTATTTTAACATATTTTTTCTACTTTTAAAAATGTTTGCTATACAACAATATACTGTGTTATACAAGAAGGGACCAAAAAAATAACTGTAATTATCTTCTGGAGAACAGGCCCCTTGTAGTACAGGTTTCCCTTGTTAGGTGTGTTCTGGGAACCCATCTGCATCAGTGGACCAGCTGATGTTGTGAGAGGCTGCACTCAGCTTCAGTGAACTTTTTCTGGAGACTCTTTCAACATGTTTGCCCATTTCATGATGGGTGATTTACACAAACAACGTGCAACATGGCAACATACCTGCCCACACTGCACTGAGTGTTCAGCAGTTTTGTTTTTTATCAAAAATGGCATGCCCCCATGCCCCACCCTCCCTATTCACCTAATCTCACCTTGAGTGACATTTTTTGGTAGTTTCCCTGGATGTAAAAATCTTCAAAGAGAAATGTTTTGCCAATGTGGAAGAGGTGAAACAAAAAAACAGCAGAAGCACTAAAAGACATCAAAGTAGATGAGTTTTAAAACTGTTTTGGGCAGCGGAAAAGCACCTCAATAGTTGTATTGCATCATAAGGAGAGTACTTCGAAGGTGACTAAAGTTTAAACATGTAAGGATAAATAAATATTTTTTACAAATAAATTTCTGTTTTTTTTGTGTTCCCCCTCATATGTCATGTTTACCATGCCATTTTCTCTTATGTTTGACTTGATCTTAGGTTGTTTTATAAATTTGGTAAAATCTAAGAGCACAGTGTTTGTAAAGTCTACAGTAGTGTACCGTAATGCCTAGCCTTTCATATTTACTCACCACTCACTCACTAACTCACCCAGAGCAACTTCTGGTCCTGCAAACTCCATTCATGGTAAGCACCCTATACAGGTGTACCACTTTTTATCTTTTATATAGTATTTTTTATTGTACCTTTTCTATGTTTAGATATATAATACTTTCTATTGTGCTAAAATTATCTACAGTATTCAATACAGTAGTAACATGCTGTGCAGGTTTGTAACCTAGGAGCAATAGGCCATACCATATAGCCTAGGTGTTTAGTAGGCTGTAACATCTAGGTTTGTGTAAGTGCACTCTATGATGTTCACACAATCATGAAATCGCCTAATGATGCATTTCTCAGAACGTTATCCCAGTGGTTAAGTAACATGACTATAATAGACTGTACTAGAGGAGGTTCTCTGGCACTGTAGTGGCTAGGCTTCAGCACTCTCACTACCACAATCTGGGTTCAATCCCCACTTATGGAACCAACCAAAAACAAAACAAAAGTTATAGACAGTACTAGCTGTGTAGCTGCACAACCTTGCGGTTATTAGCGGTAACTTCTCTGAGCCTCAAACACACAACTTGTAAAATGTTGATAAAAAATAGTCCCTATATGATGGGGTTGTGAGGACATATCTCATCAAACCTAACACATCATCAATTCTAGGATATACCATTATTTTATGTATCACTAAGAAATAAACAGACGAACAGCTAATGCCTTAAACTCTATACACTATAGATTTTGAGAAATCTTGGTTTCAGAAATGTTAAAATGTGAAATGTGCACATTTTCTAATTGATGAAATAGAGTATTTAATACTGATATGGTGCTAAGGGCAGTGCCTGACCTCTATTAAGTGCTCAAAGATTGCTACTACGGGGTAGGATTTCCCTAAAGGATAATAGCAATTTTGACCCTGAAAATGGAGGCCTTGTTTAGGAAGGAAGATCACAGTTTTAATAGGGGAGAGCAATCTAGGAACTGGGACATGTCTATAAAGGACTCTTGCAACACAAAGTAAAAGCCACTTTTACTAAACAGTTCTGCATCTTCTCTCCCTTATTGTAATTGTCTCTAGATACCCTTACATTCAGCCCTCTAGTAAAGTTTGATACTCCTACAGAACTCTGCATTATGAAGTTTGTAAGAACAACAAGACAAGGAGAGCCTACTCCACAGTCAGCTTGAAGCTAAGACCCAGGCAGAGGAGCAGCAGCACACCAGGAAGATTCATTGTCCAGGAGCTCCACATGGTGACAAGCTTGGTAATGAGAACTGGCCTGTGCAAAAGAATCGCTAATAGTAGCCAGGAAGGATACAAACCCAGGGAAGTGGCTGCCCAGTGAACATCTAACTGAGGAGTAAATGTGGGAGGAAAAAAAAACTCCTTACCCAAGATTTTTTTTTTTTAATTCATTTTTATTGTTAGACTTATTGGGGTGACATCTGTTAGCAAGGATTACATAGGTTTCAGGCATATAATTCTACAGTGCATTGTCAACTTGTTGTATAATAAGTTCACCACCTAATGTGACTTCTCCTCCAAGCTTTTTGAAAAGAGTGATCTTTGGAGTAGCAGAAGTGACTAATGCTTTAGGTCACATAGATGATGAAATTATAAGACGACATACAAAATCCACAGTCATTGAATCAAATCAATAGTTTTACTCTATTTCCTTACATTTATTTTATTTCATTTTATTTGTTGGGTTGACATTGGTTAGTAAAATTATATAGGTTTCAGGTGTACAATTCTATAATACGTTGTATGCTTATCATCCAGATTCAGTTTTCCTTCCATTATCATATACTTTATCCCCACCCCTCCACTCTTATCTTCTTGTAACTATTTCCTCATTTTTAAAAAGCACATTTTTCACATTTTATTATTTCTGATTAGGATGATGGTGGTGGTAATGATGATGATAACTAAAATTTGTATACAACATATGTGCCAGGTGTTATTCCAAGTGCTTTATCTGTATTAACTCATTTATAACCCTATGAATTAAGTGCAGTTTTTATCTTCTCTCTAAGAAACAAGAAGATTAAGAATTCTCCAAGATGTCACACACACACACACATACACACACACACACACACACAGAGCTATTAAGTGTTGTCATGTACAGAGTCATGATTCTAACCATGACATTGTCATACAATTTACCAAATCCATGGAATTTATGTCTTCTCAAAAGCTATTTCTAAACCAATGGTGCCTTTTAAGATACCTAGTGGTATCTTAGAATTCAGGAAATACAAGTGGTGGTTAAATGGTACTTACAGTTCAATTCCAGTCCCACCTTCATGTATTGGGGACCTTAAGGGACAGTATAGAGAGAGCAGTGGCAAAACACAAAGCAGTGCCCTCTCACTACCTGCATTTGAGTCCCAGCTATGCCACTTACAAACTGCGTGAGCTTGAGTGTTCTTAAATTCCACTGATCCCCAGTTCCCCATAAAATGAGAATGATCATAACATTTTCTACCTCATCCACTTGCTGCAATGATAAAAAGAGATAACCCATGTGAAGTTCCTTAAGCACAGCAAGTGCTCAATACATGCAGACTATTTTGATCTTTCATTTGACTTCCTGGTGTGCTCAAATGAGCAGCCTTCCCCTCAGTGTTAAGTGAAGGGGGTGGCTCTTAGGCAGTGAAGATGAGTATCTTTAGATATTGCCACCCTTCAGGCAACTCAGGCCTTCTAGACTTTTCTCAGTGCTTTAGAGCACATAGCAGTGTAAAACGCTCTCTACAAACACCACCATGCATCCGGAGAACTGCTGCTACTACAAATGAGGCACAACTTCATCCCAGATAGGGCTGCATAACATATGCTCACTTAGACTCTAAAACAACTCCTCTACATTTTTATTTCACATAGTTCAACTCTTTAGAATGTTTCAAATGTGACTTAGGTTTGTGAGAAGCCCCCAAAAATGTTGTTAGGAAAATCAAACACTAAAGCAAGCAAAAAGCAGACACTGCTATCTTGAAGCAATGGATGGCCATGTGCCAAGTAATAAGTTAGAAATTAATGATTCAAGTGCTGAAATGACACCAAATTAAGGAGAAGAGGGAATGTTGGTGGGGGGAAGTCTGTGATAATCAGACAAATGCCCTTTTCTTAAAGTAAGCTTATTTTCTCTTGTTCTTTCTTGTGGAAAAGAAGGCAAGTTTTAATTTCCCCCTAGGTAAAAACTCTGCCTATGAGTTATTAGCTTGGAATCAGTGAATTTCAAGAAGGGGTTTAAGAAGAAAAGTGTTGGGGATTCCCTGGTGGTCTAGTGGCTAGGTTTCGGTACTCTCACCATCACAGCCTGGGTTCGCCTCCTGGTCAAGGAACCAACCAAAAAAGAAGAAGAAGAAGAAGAAGAAGAAGAAGAAGAAGAAGAAGAAGAAGAAGAAGAAGAAGAAGAAGAAGAAAAGTGTGGTCAAGGAGAGAAAATTGTGCCAGATGACCTGAGTGGTAGGAGATCTCTGTGGAAGAAGGGGAAATAATGTAGAATCTGAGGTTGCACCATTGCTATGTTTTCTTTTACAGAAGACATCTTGAAATCGACCCGTGGATTATGGTAAATAATATAAGCTTGGCACATAGCTCCATGAGACTGTAATATTTTATCTCATTATGCTATACATGCCAGTCAGGATGTGCTTCTCTAGTTCCTATTTTCACTTCAGCATGTGTCCTAAGGGACAAGACATAAACCATACCTCAACCATTATACCTATGCCCCGAGCAGCAAACTTATGATGCTATCATTATAAGCACATTGCTTCAACCAGCTAACCAGGTACAACTAAGCCAACCAAGTCTTCATCACAATTGCTTTCCCTAAGAATGCCTGATAGGGTTTCTTGCTATATGTAATAAACAAACTCTGGGTTTTCATCTCAATATTTGGCAAAATTTTGTTTAGGCTCAGAGTTTATGAAAATGAAATCAGTCATCTCTGAAAAATAGAGTGTCTTCCAGGGCCATCTCTGGGCATGGTGCCCATCCAACTTATAGTTTTCATAGAAAACTATGTTGCTGTTTTGGACTTCAGAAATTCACAGCCTCAAGTCTCTGAGGAAGGAACAAATATGAAAACACTTTGGAGAAATGTGTGAGTAGAAAACAAATAATTATAATCCAGCTAGTAGATATTTTGTAAATTATGATTCTAGGTGGATTGACTTAGAGGCTAAGTCACCACCTCTGATCTTTTCTAGAAGTAGTTAGGTAGGAGAAAGTACATGCAATGAGTGGTAGGGGCAGAGTTTAAGCAAAAACACAAGAGCAGCCCAAAACAATGAGAACTGGGTAACTTGTCACAAACAGTGGGAGAAACAGGAATAGCATAGTGATTAAGAGACAGGCAGGGAAAGCAGGCTGCCTACATTTATATACTGCCATGCCATTCCATCAACTAGGCAAGTTAATTAACCTCTGTGAGCTCAAGTTTCCTAATCTCTAAAATGAGGATAGTAATAGGACAGTTATCTTATGGAGTTATTGTAAGTTTAAGTGTGTTAGTATATAAAAATTATTTCAACACAGCTAAGCACATAATAAATGCTGTGTATTATTGTCTCTGAGTTCTAAATGTTTCTAGAATGTTCACTTGACTTTGGCTACTATGCCAGTTTAGTGAGCAGCCATTAAAAACAGAGCAATTCAAAGGCAGGTGAGAGGAGAGCTGCTGTTGAGTAAATCTTCCAAATTCAGGTCACCAATTACCACCTGCAAATTTTTGTTCTTCCACATACCCACATTTTGGGGGACAGAGGAGAGTGAGGAGTGTTTCTGTATGGAAATTAAAGATTGAAATTTCTTATTTTGGGAGAAGCAAAAATAAACAATATGGAGATACAACTGGGGCTGTCCCCGCCTACTTCCTAGGAAGCTGGCAGTAGCCCTTTGAGTATTGTGGGGTCATCTGGGTTTGGTTCTGTCACACACCTACTCTTTTCTATTCCACCATGTAACAAAGAATCAAGTCACCATTCTTTGGTTACCAATCACTTTGATGAGTACAACTTTTCATTTCCTAGTAACCGTTTCCTTCCTCATTACTAAGCCCTACCAACCAGAGGCCTCTGAGCTCTTCCACTCTGACTCAGAACAAGAAGCCCGCATGGTAAGCCTGATGCCATGAATCAGAGCTTTTCCAGTGTTTGTTGATAGGAAGGGAAGAATGCAGGTATGGCAACCATGATCATATTATCTATGGCTTTGGAAACCTCTCAGACCAATTTCTAGTCACTCATCATCTAAAGATTGTTTCTGAGGGGTAAAGTACTTTGATGTGAAGATGGAAACAATGACACAGAGGCTGCAAAGGACTCTCTTTCTCTACCCTACCTAGTCCTATGCCCCATTTAGTCCCTAAGCCCACATTTGCTTCATTCCTCTGGATGGGGAGGAATGAATTTGGTACCAAATTCACATTATGGTGTTAGTAGTCATGAGTTTGATCCTATTAGGTAGTATTTACAATTTGAAATGAATCCCAGTTAGGGTAAGAAATCTCTAGTTGTGAATATCCAAGCCCTGTGACCTCTAGTCCTCAACCCCCAAATGAGATGAGCTTGTTTGAATGACACCTTTCTCAATTATCCCAACTAAACCATTTCCCCCACCTCAGTCATTCTTCAGCCAACTATCCCTTTCTAGTTTCTTCATAACTCTATTACTATTTAAAATTATCTTGTTAATTTATCTCTTTATTTGACTATTGTCTGTCTACCCTCTCAAGAGTGTAATGTATAGGGACTTTGTATGGTCTGTTCACTCCTGTGTTCTTTAGGGCTCAGAACAGTGTCACCAACAAATATTTGTGAAGGGAATAAAAGAATAATAAACTGAAATTATTTTAAGCAAGTTTTCTTGAAAATAATTTATTCACTTTCCAATAGCTTTTAATAGTTTAGACCCCATACATTTTTTATGGGGCAAACAAGACTATCTTCTGTTCTTCTTGTTCGCTACACAGCGTAGTTGGTGGCAGCAATAAGGAGTGTCAGTTGTTTTGTCACTGTCATCACACAAGGGACTTTTGGCAAGAGGTAAGCTTAAGTATGGGCTGCCAGAGGCTAGAACATGCTCCTGGATATGTACCCACCAGCTTGGGGCCGGAAAGGAACACTTCACTTCTAACGTAATTGAAATGCTGAAGAGGAGTTTGAAAGATGAAGATAATATGTCTCCACATGACAACCCCACAGCTCTGAAAGTTCAAAGGTTTCCACTTCGTTAGATGTACATCTTCTAATGATCCCCTACTCACTATGGTCTTTGCTTCAATAAACCTCAAAACAGCAGTAAGGTGTGTAGGTGGCAAGTATTATTAGGCTCATGCGCAGGTGGAGAAAGTGAGGCACAGCCAAGGTGGAGTGAGGTGAATCAACTACCTGGCCTATTGTGTACTCTATTCAAGTTGCCACTCATTGAGTGCTTATTTTGTATAAGACATAATTCTTGAGCCATGTCAACTAATAGCTTCTGTATTTCTGCCATTCAGACAGCCCTGGGTTTCCATAGATCAGAACTGGGAGAGGCTTCTCTGACAGCCTAGAAGTTGCACTTGAGCATACAACCACAAAAGAACAGAGCTTGGAAGAACAGAACCCCTGAGATGACACCCAGTGCTTAAGAGTAATAGGCTGTGTTGAGTAAAAGGAATCTTCTGATTGGTTTGTGATCTCAAGGCTCACTCTGAAATGAAGCACTGTGCTTCCCCTGCATTGTATCATTGAGTTTTCATAACCTTAGAGGTAGGAAGTATCTTTAGCCCCATATTTACAAGTGAGGAATCTAAAGTTTACTGACTTGCACAATGTCACAAGCTAGTAAGTGGCAGAGACACTTGAAAATGAATCACCTAGATCTGTCTGATTCTGGAGCCAAACTAAAGGTGTCTGTGTTTCCAGCTGAAGACAAGCCAACCACTATACTACAGCATTTGGGAGGAACATTAGGAATCTGTCACCTTACACAAACCAGAAAGCTCATTCAGCTAGAAACCCACACAATCCCCATTGGCATCAATTGCTACATCAACAGCGCAAACACTCATAAATGTAGAGTGAATACATGAATAATGATGGTAATGAAACCATTTAATCTTCTAGAAACAGTGACTATATGTTTAGAGTCTTCTGTTGAAAACTAATATTGTAGAAAGATTTTTATCAATAACACTATAATTTGTAAGTTCCCACACATAAAGGGCTTCCCTTCACTTATATGGAAAATGGGTTCCTCTAAAAGAGTTTTTTCTTGTTGGTTCTGGTTAGCTGGGCTTGCTTATGTCTACTGTCCTTCTTTCAAATGCAGTGACTAGGCAGTAGTAAGTCGCAGTAATTATGAACACAGGCTCTGAAGTCAGACTGCCTGGGTTTTAATCTTGGCTCTAGCACTTGTTAGCACTATAATCTTAGGCAAGTTACTTCATCTTTATGTACCTCCATTTCCTCATCTGTTGCATGAATTAAATAATTTATTATTAGTAAAGCACTTAAAATAGAACCTGGCACATAGTAAACACTACATAAGTTATTATGCTGCTTCAAGTAAGAAATCATCTTGTGATGGAAAAGTTGGCCCATGGATAGGCTATCAAATAGACAAAGTAAAAGCAGCAAGTTGAAGGCTAAGCCTGCAACTTAAAACTTCTGTGCAGTCAATATTTTTTTCCTCTTTCACTGTTTATTACTAAACTCCATAGTAGATTGTGGCCCACCAGAAGCCACACTCTGTGACCACCAAAACTCAGAATTGCCCACCTCTGTCTTCTAGCAACTCTGTATAGGTGACTCAGCACTCACTTTCTAATTCCCCCATAGTACTCTAAACCCAAGGCTAGCCTGAACCACAACAGTAGGTGACATTGGCAGGGTATACTGGGTGGCCTCTCTCACTCCTTTCTTCAGTGTCTCTCTTCTCCAATTTTCCCAGGCCCTTGGTGCCTTTATAGTGATTCTGGCTTGGCAGGATTCTTTACCAAAAGACATCCTTCAAACTATTGACCTAGAACTCCAGATTTTCCCAAAGTAGGATTCTGACTGAGCAAAACTTATATCCCTTTTAGCTAGTTGAATTCAAATAGCCTAATCCCTCATTCACAAAGCAAGTAGATTCCTAATCTTTATTAGTAATCGGCAGGACTGACCCAAGACCCAGGTTATTTTTTTTCATCACCTTCACAATGTCCTTACTTCTCTTGTCAGGACATCTTGGTCATTGGCATAGGCTCCAGTGGAGAGCCCAGAAGAAAAAAAATATCGCACTCTAGGACCATAGCATAGGGAGAAGGGTCCTAGACTGAAAAATCTGGCTTCTTAATCTTGTTCTCAAGGACCTTGAGCAATTTACCTAACCCCTGAGAGGTTCCATTTTCCTTATCTATAAATGAATGAATTGTACCCCTCTCCTGCTAAGGCAGGGCTTCTCAAGGTGGAATCAGGATGAACCAGCTGTAGCACAATCATCTGGGGCACTTACTACCAATAGTATCCTGGGCCGTAACCCTGACCCACTGAATAAGTATCTTCTGTGCTGGGAACTTGGAATTTGCATTTTATAACACTCTATTTCTCCAAAGTCTTTTTCAACTCAATATGTCGTGAGTTTGTGACTTTTTATCCATTCTACCCTGTGTCGATCACCTGTTTAAATATAGGAGCACTTTCTTACCTTGGCCCATTGCTACTCTTAACTTCTGGTTTGATCTTTAGGGCAGCTGGTGATATCCTCCAGTGCATTCTAGCTATATAAGCCATATTTCTACTTCCAGAAAAGGATGACCCATAGCAAGGGCAAACCAAAAATAAAGGTTTGTGGGGGATAATTTTGAAACTACTTGCTTACCATAAACTTTTGATATTGCCTAACTTTTAATTTTAATTTTCCAGAACTTGTTTGTCCTTCATGAACACAAATAATCAGTAGGTAGACTCACTAAAAATTTCCTTGAACTGGTCCCTTTGACCAAAAAGAAAAAAATAAAAGAAACAAAAAAGGAAGGAAGGGTAGGTTTGCTAATCATTTTAGTTCTACCCAACATCACATAATTGTTTTGCATATCAGTATTTTGGCCTTTCCTGTTAAAAGTATTTCCTTGGGTCTGCAAAGAGGAGTTTGAGAAGAGTCCTGATACTGACTGAACTTTCTTGGTAATGTCACAAAATTTCCAACCACAAAGTCAATCTCCATTTGAGTCAGAGCAATTAGAGGAAGACTAATGGCTGTGGACAAAATTACTAAAATATTTTATTGAGGAAGCAAATAGGTAATTCAAATTGGAAAATGTCTTTTTACAATGGTGGAACACAATCTACTACCATTTAGCAAGGAATTGCCTGAAAGATATTCTTAAAGAAGAGGAGAAAATGTAAATATTAAAGACCCGCTTTCACAGGCTGTAGGGAATGACATTAAAGGGTAATTTCCTGGACTCTTCTGTACATTTTTTTCACAATCTTTTTATATCTTAAAGTTTAAAACTTAATTTCAAGATGATCTGGTACTGCCCACATTCCATTGCCTGGTTGGTGCTTCAGAGAACACGCTTATTTCAATCAGTCCAGGATATTATTGATCAAAGTCAATAATAAGTTCATAAGCACACATGATCTTAAGCTCAGTATAAAAGCATATTGTAGAGTTAGAAAAGTCATTTTTATCAAAGCTGAGTGTTGGCTAAAGAAGTGGTATCCTGTTAGAAATCAAAATAGCTAAAGCCTCCAAATGTTCAAATGGCTCTTTTCACTTATGTATACATTGTTGCTGGTAGCTTTGTTATTTTCTGATCATTGGAAGCCAGTGATAAAGATTTTCTTCTATCAAGATCAAGCTTTTTTTCATGGAATCCAGGATACTAGTTCTATACTTATAAAAGAGGTTCACAATGAAAATGATTTGGATTGATAATGCTTGTGCAGAACAATGAATACAAATTGTAGATTTCTAAAATCTCTGAACATTTACTGGTCAATAAGTAAAACCCAGGGTTGGAAGTTTCCAGCAATGTGACAAAATGGGGTAACCCTTATCAGGTCTATAGAGTCTGGGTGACTCCTCCATCAGCTGAGCTACTTAGAATAAAAAAAGATTCTGCTTCAGAATAGGATTTAATTTGATGCCCTCCAAGATGCTAGAATTTTGTCACTTGATTACCACAGAGGTAGGGTGCAAACCTATCAGGGAACACTTTCCATCAAACCAACCAAACAGATTAAAAGGATGTGGGAGAGGCCTCTACATTTATAACCCCCACATCAATGCCAGTGAACTACCTCTTGAGCTGGAGTAGGTCATATAGCTGCCAATAAAGAATATGATTTTGAGGGTGGTAGACTTGGGTCACTGAAAATGACTCATCCTGCTGCACCCATTGTGTACTCCATTGCTCATGAAGGGGTACCTATTTACATAGGCCTGAACTTAACGCTACTCATGCTTTGGGGCTCCAACTTACGGGTCTTTAAAGAAATTACTATCTCCATCAGAAAGAATAAAACTTCTTTGAGAGCAGCAGCCATGTCTTAAACCTCTTTACCCTGTGTCTGCTGCAAAGAAATAGAGAAAAAGAATCACAATCTCATAGTTATGAAAGTTATTAAAAAAGAAGCATTCTGTTATATTGCCTTTTCAAATGGTGGTTATTAAAATGTGTAGTAATACAGAAAAATGCTTATTAGAAAAGGCTAAGTGAAGATAAATATGTGAGGTGATGGATGTGTTAACTAGATGGAGCAATCCTTTCATAAGCTATATGTATATCAAATCATCACAAATATCTTACAATTTTATTTGTCAATTATATCTCAATAAAGCTTTAAAATTAAGTTAAAAAGCAGGATACGAGCATATAGATTCTATAATTACAACCATGAAAATCTTTATATCAAGACTAGAAGGAAATATAACAATAATGGTTATGCTAGAAAGTTAGGTTTATGAGTAATTTTATTCCTTTTTCTTTCTTTGGCAATAGCATTAAATGAAACATTTTCAGAATTTTATTTAAAAGAGGATTTCTGTCCAGTTATTATAAAATTAAATTCCCAGGTTGAAGGCATGACTTGATTTTTTTCCCTTGCTGAACCCAATCTTCCAGATGAGAATCTCAAAGGGGTGAGCAATTCTTTATCCTAAAAAGGTGGCCTAAGAGACAAGCTCAGCTGGACCCTTGGCTTTCTATGAGTAGAACTGGAAAGACTTTGAGTAACCTCAGAAAAAGAGCAATCAGCCTTATTCCTGTCTGTTCTTTTAAACTGTGGCCGTGAGGCAACCCATTCTTATGTCAAGGAGGAGGATAAGGAGTAGCTGGAATCCCCTGATTTGAGCTCATATAGATGGGCATAAAGTAGGGAAACGGAAATGGTGCAAGATGCTGCTTTCCCTTCCTGGGAAGGAAGATGACCATTGTGGCTAAGATTTGCCACTTAGAGCATTCCCTGGTCCTCACAGAGCATCAAATGAATCACCAAGCTCACCAAAATATTTTTGTGTGGGCCTCTAACTACATTGACAAAAAAGATCTCAAAAATGTATTTTAATTAATCCAGCAATTGTTTATTGGAAAATGGGGAGTGAAAGGACATGGTACCAAAGAAGCTTAATACCTACTGCTTATAATTACTCTGCCACCCTATGGGCTCTGGAGCTGTTTTTATTTTGTTTATTAGGTTTTGGTATTTGATAGTTTTTGATAGGTATTTGGTATTTGATGCCTCTGAGAGCCAGTGATGAAATTATTTTATTCATTTACAAAATCAGTTTCTAATAGGAACAAATTTGAAAACAATTTAAATGGAAAAATGCTCACCCACACACAATGTTCAGGGGAAAACAGGTATGAAGTGATACACTTAGTATGAATCCAGTGATGCATAATGTATGTATATTTATTTCTTTATTGACAGAGCATGCAAGCCAGTGAGCCTAGAAGGAAATACTCCAAAATGTTATCAGTGGTTATCTTTGGGTTGTGGGTGCTTTTTGTTTCCTTCTTATATTTTTCTGCATTTTAAAGTTTCCCACAATGAGAGCTTATCGTTTTTCTCATCAGAAAACCAGAACTCCATCAGACATTGGTGGGGGAAGCATTCTAAAATGCAGAGCTCTCCGTGAAAAGAAAATGGATTTAAGAACAATTTAAAAGAAATCCCTAGCTATTTGAAAATGAATTCTTAACAGAGATTAAGCCTCTTTGAGGCAAGCTTATTTCCACTGAGATCTAGGGGATCAGCCACACCCTCCATACATCTGCCTTAGAATCTCTGTATCTTGACAGATCACCCAAGGTCTAAGCAAGAAGGATCTAAGGGCCTAGTTTGTGCCCAGCATTGCACTAGGTGTGATGGGGCTGCAGAAACCTCTGCTGTTTGTTGTGAGTGAGCTCAATACCCATTTGTTACAGGAGAAATTTGGATTTTTATCTGTCCACATCCCCTGCAGCATCTCCATCTGTAGTGAGAGCCATCATACCATAGGGGTTAAAAGCATAAATACAGGATCACACAGATTTAGATTCTCATTTGCTTTGTACTGTTTACTAGCTTAGCAGAATAACTTTACCCTTCCCATTTTTTGGAGTCTTTTTATTTTTCAATTACATTTGATGTATAATATTATATTGGTTTCAGGTGTACAGTACAGTGATGAGTCATTTATATAACTTATTAAATTCTCATTCCAATACATCTGGTTCCCCTCTGACACCATACAGAGTTATTACAATGTTATTGACTGTGTGCCCCATGCTGTACTTTATATCCCTGTGTCTATTCTGTGACTATAAATTCGCACTTCTTGATTTCTTCCTGTCTTTTATCCACCTCCAGCTCTCCTCCCTTCACCCCAACAAATCTAGTACCCATCTGACACCACACAAAGTTACTGCAATCTTATTGACTATATTTCCACGTTATACTATATATCTCCTTGCCTTGTAACAACCACACTAAACTTCTCAATCCCTTTAACTTATATTACCCACTCTCCCATCCCTCCTCCCACCCTAAAGAAGTCCCTCTAACATTCTTTGTAGTACTGGTTTGGTAGTAATGAATTCCTTAAGAATTTTCTTGCTGAGAAGCTCTTCCTCTTTCCTTCAATTTTGAATACTATTTTTTTTAAATTCATTTTTATTGTTAGACTTATTGGGGTAACATCTGTTAGCAAGGATTACATAGGTTTCAGGCATATAATTCTACAGTGCATTGTCAACTTGTTGTATAGTAAGTTCACCACCTAATGTGATTTCTCCTATCCTTGCTGGGTTCATTCATCTTGGTTGTAAATCTTGGTTTTCATCACATTGAATATTTTCTGCCATTCCCTTCTTGCCTGCAAAGTTTCTGAAGAGAAATTAGCTGACAGTCAAATGGGTGTCCCCTTATAAGTTACTACTTGCATTTCTATTGCTGCTTTTAGAATTTTCTCTTTTTCTTTAACTTTGGCCTTTTTAATTATGACATGTCTAGGTGTGTTCCTGTTTGGGTACATCTTGTTTGGGACTCTGTGTTTCCTCGGCTTGTATGTCTATTTCCTCTGCCAAGTTAGGAAAGTTTTCAGTAATTATTTCTTCAAATAAGTTCCTGATCCCTTGCTTTTCCTCTTCACCTTCTGGTGGTCCTATGATGTGAACGTTGTAACACTTAAAGCTATCCCAGAGGAATCTCAACCCATTCTTATTTTGGGGGTGGGGATTCTTTTTTCTAATGTTATTCTGATTGAGAGCTTTCTGCTGGCTTTTTGTTGCAAATCGCTGCTTTGTGTTTCTGCTTCATCTAGTCTGGTGACCTTTTATTCCATTATTCATTGCAGTTCATGTAATCTTTATCTCTGCCTGGTCCTTTATAATGGTTTGCATGTCTTCCTTTTTGCTTGCTATCTCTGTTAAAATTATCATTAAGTTCCCTGAGCATTTTTTATTGTTAAATTTATTGGGGTAACATTGGTTAGTAAAAATTGCATAGATTCCAGGTGTACAATTCTACAATGCATTATCTATGTGTTGCATTATGTGTTCATTACCCAGAGTGAGCATTTTTATAATCATTGTTTTGAGCTCTGTTTCCGATGGGTTATTTGTCCCCATTTTTTTTACTTTGATTTTTCTGTTGTTCAGATAGATTGTGAGCTCCCTTTCTCTGTTTTCTCATTCTAAAAGCCTCTCTGTAGATATTCTGCTCCTTCACCTGACACCCACTGCTGCAGATTTTTTTGTTGCTTGATGCTCATACTGGACAGACAGACGTCTGTGTTGGAAAGGGGTTCACTCTTTGTTTTCTTCCTGGAGTTGCTGGGCTGTGCTGGTATATGGGTGTAATTATACCTTTCTGCTCTCAGTTTGCTCTGAGAACTCTGCCCTGAGCCTTGTGTGTCAGTCCTGTATGTTGGTCTCTTGTAGCATGCTGGTGCATGCGCAGCCCACTCTTTCTCTTTCCCAGTTGGAGCAAGGTTGCCCTGTGGCTCCTCACCACCCCCATTGCTCCCCTTCCTCTTAGAATGGGAGTGAAGTTGGGCTGCTGTGTCTTGCTATCTCTCTGTTAAAATTATTGTTTCCTGAGCATTTTTATCATTGATTTGAGCTTTGCCTGTGATGGGTAATTTTTCCCATCTCTTTTACTTTGATTTTCTGTTGTTTGCATTTATTTTCAGTTCCCTTTCTCTAGTTTCTCATTCTGGCAGCCTCTCTGTTTTTTAGATACTCTGCTTCTTAAGCTGACACTTGCTGCAGTTTCTTTGGTGTTCCCTGTTGAAAATGGGTGGACAGAGGTCTGATTCTGGGAGATGGCCAGGATTCGCACCTTTGTTGTTTTACTACAGCTATGGGCACACAGGTATATGGGCATAATTATGCCCTTCTGTTCTTGGTTTGCCCAAGGACTCTGCTTTGAGCCTTGGGGTCAGTCTCTCAGACGTGCTGGTTGTGGGCCGAGAACCATGCATGTAGCCCACTCCTTCTTTCTCCTTCCCAGCTGGAGGGAGGTAGCGCTACAGCTCCTAACCACCCCCATCACTACCTCTCCTCTTGGGATGGAAGGAAAGTTGGGCCACTGCATCTTGCACACTCAGTCTGCACCTGCTGGGGGCCAAAGTGAGGTCTGGCTGAAGTGTCTCACAGCACCCTCTTCTCTGGGCCTCCTCTTCTCTGTCCCTTGGACCAACTGAGGTCTAGAATCCTCATTCACCACATTTATCCTCCTCCCTCCCCAGCAGTAGAGTTACAAGCGGGAACCAGTGCATGTCCCACGTCTCTGCATTTCCTCTTTTTTTTCTCCTCCATTTGCCCCACTGCCCACCTGTAAGTACTTGGATGCAACAAGCAGGTTTCTTAGTTGTGTTTGTGTGTTTCCTAGGAAATCCTGAGTTTGAGTTATGGATATTTTCTTCATTGTAATCTCCAGAGGAGTTTTTCAGGGGTCTCTCTCATACTGCCATTTTTGTTGCTCCCTACCCTTCCCATTTTTGAGTCTACCTCACAAGCTGATGTTGAGAGCCTCCAATGAGATAAAGCATATCAAATTCTTAGCATGAAATGGGCCTATAAGTATCCAAACCATGTTAGTTCCACCCTGTTTTCTTCCAATCTCACCCAAAGTTCTGAAGTATTACAATATTTTGCCATGTGTCAAAGGGGAAAAGAATTGCAAAAACATAACAATACAAGGCATTCAGTGGAGAAAGAGGATAGCAATGTGAGATGCAGTGAAAATATGTCCTGCCAAAAAAAAAAAAGTCCTACCATCCACAAGAAGCAAACAGTATGTATGGTCAGCCTACTAACACCTTGAATTTAGCCTAGTGAGACTAGGCTGACCATGCATACAATTTGAAATGGGACAGTACCTTGTTTTCTGTCCTGCAATAAATGCTTGTTTCTATTCTCCCCTCAAAAAAAAAATGGTGCTTCTGGTCAGCAAACATTTTATAGTTCAAACTCCTCATTTTTACATCTAAAAAAACCTGAGACCCAGAAAGGGAAGGCCACATGGTCACAGAGCTGGTCAGGAGCACAGCCAGTACTAGAACATTGGTCTTCTGACCTCCAGAATCCAATGATGTGGCACAAGACTGGGAGAGCCTTGGGAGCACAGATCCTACCTTAATTAAAATTGCTGGGAGAGGAATGGGGCAGGTGAATGGCAGGACAATGGAATAATATGCAGAGCATTTAGCAATTGTAAAACTTCATACACACCAAGCAAAAAAGCTGTGTTGCCTTGAGGTAAGATCTTGATTTTATTCTCTGAAGTTCTTAGGTCTGGCCTTGTAGACCATTTCTCCCTCCTTCCTTCATTCAGGGTGCCCTTGATCTCTTCATAAATAGCTGATATCAGATGGAGCCCCTATGTTAGGAGTTCCAAAAGTTAGATTCCAGGTGCTGGAAAGCAAGTAGGTGGTTGTGTAGTGAACCTGTACTTTGGGAACTGTTAGGGTCAGCAAAGCCCATGGGCAGCTCCTCTATTACCTCTGGTAACATGGCAAGCACCAAAAAGGGGCTCAGACTAGATGCTCACCTGGGTTATATGCTTTAAAGTTTTCCACAACATTTTGTGAAGTTGTAAAGATTACTCAGCTTCTTGAACACAGTGGTGAAGCTTTTGATGAATCAAAGCATATATCCATAACTATTTTTCCTTAGTTCTTGTCAGAGCTGTGCTGTTTCAGTAGGAAAGGTTTCAGCAGTGTATGCTCAATTGAACAAAAGCTCATGGAGCCAACATGAAAGGATCATAAACAAACAAGCAAGCAATCAAGCTACTTTATTGTGCACCTGTGATTATATATATATATGTATTCAAACAAAAGTGGCATTTTCAGACAGAAAAAACAAAGAACTGCATGATTTCACTCATATGCGGAATATAAAACTGAAAGCAAAGAAAAAAAGAAATGAACAAACAAATAACCTATGGACACAATCGATAGTTTAATGTTTATTTGGGGACAAGTGGGTTAGGGAGGGGAGAAAGGGGAGGGGGTGGGAGAGGAGGGGGGGAAGCTAAATATAAGGTGA
>PVJL010007712.1:0-74794 GCA_004026885.1 Lyroderma lyra | reverse complement strand
GAAAACCTGGAATTAGCTTCTGGAGGGTGAGCCCCTTATAGTACAGGCTGCCCCCACCAGGTGGTGAGTGCTCTAGGAACCTATGTGCATCAGTGTACCAGTTGGCATTGTTGTGAGAGGCTGCATTCAGCTTTAGTGAATTTTTCTTAAAGATTCTTTCAACACGTTTGCCCATTTCATGATAGGTGACTTACATGAAAAATGTGTGGCATGACAACGCATGTGCCCACACCATGCTGAGTGTTTAGCAGTTTTTGACCAAGAACAGGATGACCCCTGTGCTCCACCCCCCATTCACCCAATCTCTCCCATACAACTTTTTTGGGTTTTCCCTAAATGAAAAAAGTCCTCAAAAGGAAACATTTTGCTGATATGAAAGAGGTGAAACAAAAAATGGCAGAAGCACTAAAAGGCATCAAAATTGATGAGTTCAAAAACTGTTTTGAGCAGTGGAAAAAGTATCTTGAAGGTGTCTGAAGTTTAAACATATAAGAATAAATACACAATTTTTTTATAAATAAATTCCAGGTTTTTTGAGGTCCCCCCTTGCATTTGGGTTTTGCTTTTTAACCCAAACTGACAATCTCTGCTTTTTAATTAAGGTATTTAGTGCATTTACATTTAATGTGATTTTTGTTATGATTAGATTGAAGTCAATTATCTTGGTATTTGTCTCATTTGTTCTTTACTCTTCTCATCTGTTTTGCTTTCTTTTGGGTTAATTATTTTTTATGATTTCATTTCATCTCCTTTGTTGGTTTATTAGCTATAACTTTCTTTTATTATTTTAGTGGCTGCCTTAGTGCTTATAGTGATTACCATTAACTTATCACAGTCTACTTTCCAATAACGTTATACCACTTTAAGTATAGTAACTCTCATAATAATATACTTCCATCTCTCCCTTCCAACAACTGGTCATTCTTATCAAACATTTCCCATTTCACATAAACCCACACTGCATTATTTTGTTTCTTATCTTTTTAAAAGATTTAAACAATATGAAAAAAAATTGATCTACTTATCCATGTAGGTACGACTCCCATTGCACTTCATTCCTTTACGTAGATCTAGATTGACAGCTGATACAATTTTCCTTCTACCAGAAGGACTTCCTTTAACCTATCAGTAGTGAAGTTTGCTGGTGGTAATTCTTCTCGCATTCACTAATCTTTTCATCTGCAACGTCTAATCTGCCATGAACCCCATCCAGTGTATCTTTCATTATATGCAGCTGGTTCCCAATTTACAATGGTTCAATTTAGGCTTTTTTTACTTTTCGATGGTGGGAAAATGATAGACATTCAATAAAAATATTTTGAATTTTGATCTTTTCCCAGGCTAATGATAGGTTATTAGCTGGAGCTAGCTGCAGCTCCCAGTCAGGCACGTGAGCACAAGGGTAAACAACCAATACTCCACAGTGTATGATACAGTCAACCTCTTTGGGATTCTGTGTTCTGAGTACATTTCAGGTATGCTGGGCTAACCTATAATGCTTGATAGGTTAGGTATATTAAATGGATTTTTGACTAACGACATTTTAAATTTACAATGGATTTACTGGGACATAATCCCATTGTAAATTGAGGGGCATCTGTAAATTGTGGTTTTCATCTATAGAATTTTGATTTGGATCTTTTGGACATCTTCAATGTCTCTACTTAATTCTTTGTTTATATATTAATACAAGGGCTGTCCAGAAAGTATGCAGTCATGTGATATGAAAAATAGAGACATTTATGGATTTTTTCTAGATAGTCCTCCTATAATACACTAATAACCACTGTTTCAATGTCCTTATCTGTTAATTATAATATTTGTCAGGAGTTATTTTCAATTGATTTATTTATCACTTCATTATAGACCCTGTTTTTCTACTTTGCATTTCTGGTCCTCTTTAACTGATTGCCAGGCATTGTGCATTTTATCTTGTGTGCTGTATATTTTTGTATTACTATAAATATTCTTGAGCTTTGTTCTAGGATATAATTATGTTACTTGGAAATAATTTGATCTTTTTGGGTCTTGCTATCAAGGTGTTAGTTAGGGAGGACTAATTTTTCCTCACTGCTGAAGCAAAACCATTTTGAGTATTCCATCAAATGCCCTGAAAGTCACCAAGTTTTCTAGTTCATCTTGTTAGAAGAGGCACTATTTCCTTCCATGTATGAACAGTACGCATGGCTTCCTCTAACCTTTCCATATGCTTCCCCACCACCAGTCTCTATTAGTTTCCTCATGTGCATAAGCTAATCAGGTCTCAGCTGAGCACTTGAGACCCTGGAGATGTTCAGAGTTCCCCTTTCCTGTAGTCTGTTCTGTGAATTCTCACTATTCGATCTCATCAAATTCTCAGTTCTGACTGCTCAATGCAGGCTCTACCTGCCTTCTCCTCCCTGTGGCATGGCCTGCGTACTCTTTCAGACTATAAACTGGGGCCTGATAGGGCTCACCTCACTTGTTTCCCATCCCTGGGGGATTATTATCTTTTGTTGTCTGGTGTCCAGTGTCATAAAAAAACATTGTTTCATATATTTTGTGTGTCCTTTGTGTCTTAGTTATTTAAGGGAACGGGGTATACTTGGTCCTTGTTGCTTTACCTTCATCCAAAGCAAAGTCCCTCCTGGGGATCATCTAAAAATTCCAAAACCCAGGCCACACCCACAGAATAAGTAAGATTGTCACAATCTCTGGGGGGTGAGACACAAGCTTCAGTAATTGTTAAAGTTCCCCAGGTGATTCCAGTGGGTCGGCAAGTTAAGGAATGAATGGAGGAGAGATGTGGGATGGGTGCTTTTCAGCATATACTCCTCTGTATGATTTGAACTTTGCACATATGCATTGCTTATTCAGAATGAATTACGATTTATAAAATATGATGAGAAAAATTAACCTACCAATGAACAAAAGGAAAAGAACTGCTGGTCTAACATTGATACTTGGAGAACTTACAATGAATTGATTAAAATTGCCATTATCGTGCTGATTTTTATGTTAGTGTAGTAAATACACTGTAGGCAGCATGGTATAATGGAACTATCATTGGCTTTAAAGTCATTCATACACAGATGAATAAACAGATGAGTGGATGGACCAGTTAGAATCATTTTCACATTCTAGTTTTATTACTTCCTTAACCTCTCTTCATCTGTAAATTGGGGAGCATAATACCTGATTCACAGGGTCATTCATCCATCAAAAAAAAAAAAAAAAATACGAGGGCTGTCCAGAAAGTATCCAGCCACGTAAAAGGAAAAATAGAGGCATTTATGGCTGGATTGTTTCCAGACAGCCCTCGTGTATACTTGTATGTATTGAGTATCTGTTAGGAACAAGGCATTATTCTAGAAATTGTGGAGACAGCAGTAAACAGAACATAATTCCTGCCTCATGAGGGAGGAGGCTAGAGGGAAGACAGACAGTAAGAAAATTATGTAGCATATTAGGTGATGATGGTAGCATTATGAAAAAGAAATATAAAGCTGTGAATAGTGCTAATAACTGTAACAATGAGGATTAAATGAGATAAGGCATTTGAATTGCCCCAAATAGTGTCTAGCCCATAGGAGATACTCCATAAATATTAGTCCCTGTAAAAGCATACCTATAGCAGATAAAAAGATATTTTTCTCTTAGATTATATTTTTCTCCAATTTATTCTACCCATCAAATAATCCTAATTCAGAGTAATGTGACCCAAACAAGAGGATTTTTCTCAGTAATTAAATGCTGAAGTCAGAGAACTTGACTAGAATGTTATTATATCTCACATAGAAGGTAAAATGTTAAGTCTTAATGAGTTCATATCACTTGTTTAAAAGTGTAACCTAATTTTAATAATCCCTTGAACAAACCTGTTGAATCTCTTGAGCTGCACTTGTTGAAATGAAAATATTTTATCATTTCCTAGGAAGCACCAGTAACTATGTTAAATGCCAAAGTTAATAGAAAGGATAATTTGGCATGACATGGGCCCTAATTAATCAAGTTCCCAACTACCATATATTTTACCCTTTATATGCCCATACTCTGGCAATGCTGCCCCCCGCCCCAGGTTTAACAGCTGATATCACTTGCTCAAGGATTTAATTTACTACTGTATTAGAGACTGACTTTTTGGGTAACCAGGGTCATTAAGAAAAAGTCAATTGAGCTGAGTAAACTTAATAAAATGACAACTCTTAATAATAGTATAACATATATTCAAGCTGATGTCCTTTTAGTCTGAGCCAAGTGTTATACCGTTAATATTGAAGATGAACTTAGAAGTACGTGGTTATTTTCACATGAAGAAGGAATTTGCTTCAAATATTCTAGAAAATATTTTCTCTTAGTAGAGTCATAAAGGAATGTCTATCAATGGCCCCAAACTATGTATTGCCAAGGTGTATTCCTCTTCTCATCCTAGGTCCTAAGCTGCTCAATTCAAGGACTTAAGTTCAAAAGCAGAGTGTATTTGGCCTGAACGTGCCCTTACATAAAATAATTTAAACATCTTTCACACACATACACAAGAAAAATCACTTTGCAAACAGCACAACAGATTACTGCCTTGTGTAATATCTTGCTTTTTCATAGGAAATACATTATATTTATTTTGTCCTTGGTAGATCACTGGTATCATTACTTATGCTGGTCTCTAGGAGGGAGGAAAAAAGGGATTTTATGCAAGTGATTTATGTGTGTCAGGCCTGGGAGTGAACCGAGAGCAACGGCAGTTCTTACATAAAGGATGGCATAATTGAATTATTGCCTTTTAAGTGATTGAAAACAGTGGCGCAAATCAGGGCCATCTCTTCAAAGATGTTACAAAGAGTAGACAGTGTACGCTGTTCACTTTATATCTAATCCTGGTTTCCAGCAAAATGAAAAGTACAAAGAATTTGTTTATCCCGGAAACCTATTTGGGAATATTTCTAAAATACTATACCCTGACAAATAATGGGTGACTTAACTGATGGGTTAAGTGATTTACCTAACACAAGCTATGACAGTGCCTTGTAATGCTCAGTAAAGCTAGAGATGGTAGTTTTAGTAAACTTACTTTGGATTTAATAGATCGATAAAATGGGTACCATTATGGAAGGTCAGCCTTTCTACTAGCTAAGACTAAATTATTTGTCTAGGCAAAAAGGGTACATCATCACCTTAGGTATCTCTAAAAGATTTCTTCTGACTACTTTGTATCCATTGATTCCAAGAAAGGTATATGACATGGGAGAGGCACCATCCCAGCCAGAAGGTAGGTAAGATAGAGAAGAGCTATTGTGATTATGTTGATCTGCCAGAATGTTCAGAACCATCTGAAATCATTTGAAGTACTTGTTCAAACTCTAAATGGGCAAAACCACCAGCTTCGGTGAGTTTTGGAACTGGTTGCCCTTCCTCTGTCTTTGAAACTACAGTGCAATTTCTCAGTGCAAAAAAAAGCAAAAGCCTTCCTCTCCCCTCGATTCTCTTTTGCACCCTCAGTGCACCCAATATATTCCTCTTTTATTGCATTTACTAGATGATGGCAATTATGTGTTTGCATGACGGTACTACTGCACTGTTGACCTCTGAACCAGGAAGAGAACAATGCTTTGCCTCGGCATTGGTTCTCAAACTTGAGTGTGTGTGATGGACTAAATAAGTTCTCCCAAAATTCATATGCCGAAATCTTAACCCCCAATGCGGTAGTATCAGGAGCTGGGGCTCCTGGAAGCCGAGTAGGTCTTGAGGGCGGAACCCTCATAAACAGGATTAATGCCCTTACAGAAGAGACAGGGGAGTTTGCTTTGGCCTTCTGCTTTTCAGCCATGTGAGGACACAGGGAAGAGGTGGCTGTCTATGAACCACAAAGCACATCCGCAACAAACACGGAACCTGCTGGCACCTTGACTTTGGACTCCTCAGATTCCAGAACTGTGAGAAATAAATGTCTGTTGTTTAAGTCACTCAGTCTATGGCATTTGTGTTATAGCAGACCAAACAGACTAAGACCGTGTGCATCAGAATTACCTGGAGGGCTCGTCAACTCCTAGAGTTTAGGTCAGAGGTGTGGCCTGAAAGTGTGATTTCCAACGTGATTCCAGGTGATGCTGACCTGGAGGCTACACTGGGAGAACCGCTGGCCTCACTTAGCCGGTAGGAGCACATTTGCTGGGACGTGTTTAGCTCAAACCCTAGCTCTGCCACTTGCTACTTGTGTGCTTATGGGCAAATTACTTCACTTCTCCATGTCTCATTTTTCTCCTCTGTAAAGTGAAGATATTAATATGATCTAGCTCTTAGGGTTATTATTAAGAATTAATAAATTCACACAGAGAGCTTATATTGATACCAGGAATATAGTAAGTGCTCAATAAGAGTTTATAGATAACATAATTAAATTATCATTGTTATTATTTAGTATCAAGATCATGTGTCCCTAAAGCTGGTTACAGAATCATCACCATTTCAGATAAAATTGAGACTTTCAGTCACTATAGCCTGCCATGCTTCACTCTAATCACCCTACACGTGTCAGAAGGGAAATTAAGTCAAATTTAAATGTCACTGCAATATGCATTGTAACTCTCTCCTTCATACAGAGGTGGAAACAACTGTCCTGGGAGAAAATGTCAAATCCATTAAAATCAAATCTAATTTACAGAAAACAAAATATTTAAAGTTTTTCTTGCTCACCAAGTTGTTCCTGGTTACATCATGCCGTACTGCACCTTTGTAAATAAGTCCTTGTCACAGTATTTTTCTAAAGATTGATGCAGATAATGTTATAAATTACTGGAAGATAATATATCAATATTTGTAGCTTCCACAGAGTACTTAATAAATGAAAACTTTAGATAATACAATTTGAAATGTATTATAAATCATTAATTTTAATTTGAGAATTGAAATACATTATGCAATCCAATTTGGAAGAACAAAATAACTCTAATCTTTTAAAGAGCTTTGAGACTTTATTTTTATTTAACTTACGGTCTTACTGATTTTTCCTTTCAGTAATATACATTTCTGGTTTTATATGATCATTAGCAGCTTAAATAAGTAAACGCCACCACTGAATAAAACCAGCGCTATTGCGTTTAGTTTCCTAAGTCTCAAAGCTGGGAAGAGAAAGGTCTCATGCAAAGTACAAGGTTTACTCAGCCTCTAAATAAACTTCAGTAAATTGTGAGTCCGCGACCAATTACCCACCATATGCAGAAAGACAAACACAGGAAAGAAGGGAAAGGAGGGTAATTTACAACTATAAGTAAGTTGTGAACAGCTCTGCTACTGTCAGACTCGCTGGGTTGTACATCCCTGTTGTGTAACATCAGTGCTTCCTTTCCGGAGCAGTCCATAAATGACTGACACTTCAAGTGCAAGAACGCGGCTTGCTAGTTAAAGTTATTTTGTGGTGGCTACTTCTATAATTTGAAAACAAATTTAGTTCTGTTAAAAGCCATCCCTTCCTTTGTGTGGTTGTTGCCGACAGATGATTTTAATTTATTAAATTAATAGATTTTACTTAAAAGCAGACTTTAATCCCGTTACGGGACAACATTGCTTTCATTGCATGCATGCAGGCTCTTATACTAAGTCTGTCTTCCTTGGAGATGATTTTTTTAAAAAAAGTTTCTTCCCTAAGAAGCTGTGTGAATAGATTCCTTATCTGTACCTGGTCTTCGATTTCTTCTATAGAATACGGGTGTGGTGGGGACCTGGTGGCCTGGGTTAGATGATCTCTAATATTCATTATGGCTCTAATGATTTGAGTCTATAAATACATAAACAAAGGTAAAAATTAAAAACAGCTCTTTTGAAAAAGCCCAGTACTAGTTGCCAAGAACCCTGAGTTCGAACTCCAAATTGTCTACTAGCTAATTGTATGCCTTGGGTCAGTCACTTGCACTCTTTGGGCCCTAGTAGTCTCACTGGTATAATAAGAGATAAGCTGGATGGCTCCCCAAATCACTCTAGCCTCAAAATAAACACCCCTTAGGAAGCTAATTATAATTTCTTTTGGAAGTCTAAATATAAAATGTTAGGGCACACATTAGTATGCATAATACAATTAAAAATATTCTTTGCATGTTTTAATCTGTACTTAAGATAGAATAAATGACATACCAGTAATTTAAAATAGTTACTTTGATTTATACAGGGTTGGGATATTATACGCTGCTCAATAATCCCAGAGATAAGATTCCATTTTAAACTCCTGGGTTTCTGTCTCTTCATGCCGATGCCATATTCCTGAGGGCTGCCCCTCCAAGCGGGGGTGAAGCAGGTATCCTCTGCCCTCCCCTGTCTCAGAACTGCGGCCTGCTTGGTGGCTGCTGCTACAGAATGAGGGTCCCCATGGAACATTGTGGGTCACTAGGAGCAGGGGCTGATCTAAAGGGCAGGGACTATTGTCATCAGCTTTTGCCACTTGCTATCTTTAGCGCCATTAGTTTCAAGTAGCTTGCCTCTCATATAGTGACTGCCCTGAACATGTAGGGCTCTTTGCTTTGGGGTGTTTTTTTTCTTTGTCGATGTCCTTGGAATAATATTTCACTTTTACTTTATTACAGACACTGCATAATCTTACTTTTGTAAGAGTCTCCATAACACTCAACTATAGCTGAGTTTTTGAAAGTTAAGGAAATTAGCAAACTAAGTTATAAACTATAATCATTTCACTGTTCACTAGGCTGAGGTTTAATCTATGGATTTTCTCAGCGAGTACAGAATGCCCTCCACGTGTGTGTGTGTGTGTGTGTGTGTGTGTGTGTGTGAGCTGTCTGGAAAGTATCCAGCCATGTAATATGGAAAATAGAGGCATTTATGGCTGGATTTTTTCCAGACAGCCCTCGTATACATCTCCTTTACCTAAATCCATTCTACTGGCTTTCTTCTAAAGATAGAATATAAAAGTGATATGAGAAATCACGTTGTTGGCTAATCAAGCAACAACTATTAGGTTAGACTAATCAGTTCACAACACGCATGACTTCTTCAGGGGCTCTGAAGGTCAAGGTTGCCATTTTTTCCAAAGCCAGCCAGAATGCTTAGGAGAAAGCCCGGATACCAGCCAATCTACTGGGTAGGGGAAGTGCAGATCAGAGAGGAGAGAAGAACTAAGTGCACAAAAGCGTACTGCAAAAGGTCTTACTCTGGACCAAGCCTTAAGAACAAAAGTGAACTGGACCTGAACATGTTAATATGTATAGTATTACATACATATTGTATAGTACTCACATAGCAGAGGAATGATTCCAAGTGACTCAGCTGTGTCAACGAGTATCACCACATGGGCCTCGCAGTGAAATTCTGAGTTTCTCCATTTTAACCCGGAAAGAGGAAAAATCATCCTAAGGAAGTGAAATTTCTGGGTAGGAGTTTCCCCTGCTGCCAACATTTCATAGTGCCTTAAAGCTCTAAGCCAGGGACAGCTGAGTTCTTCTGTAAAGGCCGGGCAGGACACAGTTTAAGCTTCGCAGGCCTTAGGATATACTCAGATCTCTGTCTTTGTACCAAGCAGCCACATACAATATAGAAACTGAAAAACGTGTCTGTGCTCTAATAAAACTGTAGACAATGAAATTAAATTTGATATTTTTGCATGTCACAAAATATAATTTTTATAATTTTTCAACCATTAAAAAATGTAACGACCAATCTTAGCTTGTGGGCCGTACCCCGAGATGGGCTCCTAAAACCTTACTGCGTCAGAAACTCGACGAGCCAGCTTAGAGCTGGGGTAAAAGCAAACACGACTTTCTTCCTAGCACCGTAAGTCATTGAGAAAGACCGAGAAATTATCCATAAACTGTGAACCTCTTTAGCAAATCTGCTCAAAGGCTTGCTGCTCCATTGCTGGACGTAGATTAAACTTCCATAGATTCCCAGAATATTAGATTTGCAACTTTCTTTCCTGAAGGTTTCTTCCTTATGTAAAGTCATAGAGTGTTTTGAGATCTGAGCAAAAAGGCCTGATTCCCGCTGGGCATGTGTCCAAATTTGATTTGTTTAAAAGTCATATTCAATGCTATGGGGTTTTAAGCATATTTTATAGAGACTCTCAATACAAACCCTGAATCAGTAGGGTGAGATAAGCCTATGTTCTGAATTCTCTGCCCCACTGATAAGACTGAGCACACAAGGGGTGTGTGCCAGCTACTTATGTAGATACTTTGGCCACAAACAGGAGAGGAGAGAGGCAAGCATCCGCCAGCATGCCATCCATCAGTGTGCACGGAGGAGAGCTACCTGGGAAGGGACAGATGAAAAGGCCCCTGTCAGAGCCTCACCTGAACCCTAGCCTGGAGCAGCAGAGGTTAATGATAAAGGCAGGTGTTTGGGTAGCCAACAGGGAGCAGAAGCTCACACTGCTGGAGGAGTCTAGGAGGAAGGAACCCCCAATCACACTCCCAGCCAGCACAGGGCATTTCTGGTACACCAGAGGGTGTCAGCCATGACCACGAATGGGCCATGAAGTTGCTTTGCTGGGTATGGGGAGGGAGCGACTGATTTGCAGCTCCGAGGCAGTCAGAGAGGGTGGCTTCATCAATGCAAAGCTAAAACTCCCTTCTCAGGCTATCTCCATGCACCTGTGACCAGCTCTGAGCCAAAGAGAAAATCACAGTTCCAACAATGGCAAAATTACAATAAATTTACATTATTACCTCTTCTTTGGTCGCCACCTGAGAGATTTAACCAAGATCCACACACTTTTATTAAAAATTAATCTCAGCTCCTAGCACTATACAAACAAACACCACATTCTATAAATGAGCTAGAGAAAATTAACTGGACATTACAAAGCATTCAGTAATTCAAAAGAAGAAAACTAATTTTAAAAAGCAGAACAAGTGATCAATCTCTTTCTTATTCCAAGAAACAGGGAGAAGTATTTTAAGTTTGTAATTTGTATTTTCAAATTTCAGTGAGATTGAAGAAGACCCTGTATTGTTAAAGCAGAGACTAGCAGGTGTGAAGAGGAAGCAATCGGTAAATGTAAAATTATAGTTGGAAATGACAAAACAATAATCACCATGTTTTAAAAGAACCCAGTAAAGGCAGTAAACAGAATACTAGATGCTGCAGAAAACAAAACCAACAAATTGGAAGATTCATAGAAGAAAGTCTCCCAACCTCAGAGTAAAAAGTTACAGAGCTGAAAATTATTAAACAATAAATAAGACATACAAGGAATAGATTTAGGAGATGCCACAGATGGATAACAGGAGTTTTACAAGGTTTGAATAGAGCAAACCAACTTGAAGCAAAATGAAGGAAGAGGAGGAAAAGGAGAGAAAGAACAAAAATAGTCCTGGAAGCCCAGAGGAAAGAGGGCAGAAATGAAAAACTGTATCAAATCCAGCTGATGGATCAAGATGAGGATGAAGAGCACAGCTCTGGATTTAGCAATAAGACGTCATCGGTGACCTGGACAAGGGTGGATTGGTTAGTGGAGGAGGGGTGGTGAAAGCCCAAAAGACAGGGTAGAAGAAATAAATGAAGAGAGGAACTGAAGACAACACACACAACTCTTTTCAAGGAGCTTTCCTATAAAAAGGAGCCCACACTGGGAGTCAGTAACTAAAGAGACAAGTGGGGTCAAGAAGATTGGGTTTTCCTTATTGAAAGAAATGTCTGCACATTTCATGATGCAAGAGAGAAGTGTGTATATTGCTATAGTGACAAAGATTTTTAAAAATTAAAAGACAGATAGAAAGTCAAAATTTCAGAAGTATAGCAATGTAAAATTAGACAAAACAGAATTAAGGGCAAAAGCACTGAGTGGGATAGAAGTTGACATGTATTTGATAGAGTATGGAACAAACTAAAAAAGGTAGTTAAAAAAATATTCTCCAAAGGAATACTGCATGCAGATGAATTTATGGGAAAGACTGTAAAATCTTCAGGTAAATGAACACTTGTTTGCTATTTAAACTGATCCAAACAATAAGAAGAAGGAAACTATTTCGTTTTATCTGAACAAACTAGCAGGAACCTGATACCAAAACCTGACAGAGAAGGAAAGAAGAAATATCAAATCTGTTATGAAGCTTGACACAAAAAGTCTCAAGTAAAATGAGCCAATTAAATTTAGCAATGTATTATAAGAAAAACAGATACAGTCTGGACATGATTTATTCCAGGAATACAAGGATGGCTCAACATAGACAAAATGACTATAATCATATCATTATTTAAACATTTAAATAAAGTATTTATAATTGTCTCATTAGACATTAAAAGAGCATTTAATACAAATTTAAGTAACATCCAGGATAACAAATAATTCTTAATTTGGGCATAAGAAGAGTATTACCTCAATATGATAAAGAATATCCATCTAAAACCAACAGGCAATGAAAAACCAGATATGATAGTTAGAGGCATTACTAAGTCAAGAACAAGAAAAAAAAATGCTATCATCATTACTTTTCAGGAGTGTCTGGAAATTTTCGTCAGTGTAATAAAACAAGGAAAAGATATTTTTAAGAACGCAACTATTAGAAAGAAAAAGATAAAAATTATCATTTTTGCAAATGATACAGCAATTTAATGGAAACTCAGACTAAAAGGAATAAATTATTAAAACTAATTTTTTTAAGTTCAGTAAAATGGCCAGATGCCATGGGTATATGGGAATCAATACTTTTTACAGACTAAACTAGGTAGCTTTCTAATTAAAAATTCTATTTTCAAAAGCAAGTCTTCTCCGTCTCGCTGAAAAACCCTCTAGTACAGAGCTATCCAATAGAAAGGGAGTGTGAGCCATACGTAATTTTAAGTAATCTAATTGCCGCATTTTTTAAAAGGTAAAATTAATTTTATTATATTTTATTTAACCTATGTCCAAATATTATTTCAACATCTAATTAATATTTTAACACTATTATTGAGATATTTTCATTCTTTCATACTAAGCCTTCAAAATCAGTGTATGAGTGTGTGTATGTGTGTATGTGTGTATTGTGTGCGTGCATCTGTGTGCGTGGTGTGTGTATGAGTGTGTGCGTGTGTGCGTGTGTGTGTGTATGGTGTGTGTGTATGTGTGTATGTATGTGTGTGGTGTGTGTGTGTGTGTGTGTGTGTGTGTATGAGTGTGTGTGTATGAGTGTGTGTGTGTATGAGTGTGTGTGGTGTGTGTATGAGTGTGTGCGCGTGTGTGTGTGTGTGTGTATGGTGTGTGTGTATGTGTGTATGTATGTGTGTGGTGTGTGTATGTGTGTGTGTATGAGTGTGTGTGTGTGTGTATGAGTGTGTGTGTGGTGTGTGTATGAGTGTGTGCGCGCGTGTGTGTGTGTGTGTGTGGGTGTGTGTGTGTGGGTGTGGGGGGGGTGTGTGTGCACTTACAGCACATCTCAATATGGAATAGCCACATTTCAAGTTCTCACTAGCCACTTTTGGCCAGTAGCTATTAAATTGGAGAATGTAGCTCCAGTAGACCTGGCTATGTGCCTAAGAAAATAGGTTCGGGACTTACAAACTTGAAAATACCGAAAGTTCTAGAAAACATAGCAGAAGATTGCAGTCAAGGGACAAATATATGGCATATTTCTAGAAGGAAGTCTCAATATTGTAAAGATATCAATTTTCTCCCCCAAATTACTGTACTAATTCAATGCAAAACCAATAAAAATTCCAATCACTTTTTTTTGGAAGACTTAACAAAACGATTTCAAAGAATAGAAGCATAAATGTCAAAGAATAGCAAGAAAATTTGAAAATGACAAGTAAAAACGTTGGAGTTTGGTATATCAGATATCTAAGTATTATCAAATATGTAAATATTTATAAAATTTACAATACTACAATACTGGCAAGTCAATAAAGAGATTGAAAAATTACTACAGGCAATAATTTATTATATGATAAAGAGGGAATCATGAAAAACTTGAAAAGGAGTATGTTAATAAATATATGGTATTGGAGCAAGTTATAAAAATATACAGTGACATCTCTATTTTTATATCTTATGCCAAAATAAAGTTAATATTAACTACATAAGTTAATATTTAAATAAAAAACTAGAAATCAGTAAAGTGATAAAAAATCTATATTGCATACTTATATATTTTTATAATTTTGGAATAGGGAACATCTTTTTAAGATAGAAATCATAAACAGAAAAATAGAGTTGGTGGTCAGATATTCTATTTATCAAAAACATAAATTAAAAGCTAATTTCAAACTGGTAAAATGATTTGAACATATATGAACAATAATAATACTAATACATAAATAGCTTTTATAGATCAGTAAGAAAAAAGATGAACAATCCAAAAGAGAAAAATGGGCTAAGGACATAACAGCCCAATTTACAAAAGAAAATATGAGTTTTCACCTATCAAATTGGTAAAGACGAACAGTATGGAGCTTCCTCAAAAAACTAAGAATAGAAAAATGCCATATGACTCGGCAAAAAACTTGAAAACCTCAGTCCACAAAGATATGTGCACCCTAATGTTCATGACAGCACTATTTATGGTGGCCAAGTCATGGAAACAAACAAAGTGTCCTCTGACAAAAGACTGGAAAGGAAGTTGTGGTACATTTGCACAATGGAGTACTACTCAGCTATAAGGAAGGAGGAAATAGGGCCATTTATGACAACATGGATGGACCCTGAGATCATCATGCAAGTGAAATAAGCCAGACAGAAAAAAAACTACCTGATTCCACTCATGTGTGGAACATAAAATTGAAAGCAACAGAGAAACAAAACTCATGGACACAGTCAATAATTCAGTAGTTACCTGAGGGAGAAGGGACAGGGACACAAATATATGGTGACAGAAAGAGAACTGACTCTGGACGATGAACACAGAATACAACACAAAGACCATGTACTGTAGAACTGTACACCTGGAACTTGTGTAATTTTTGCTAACCAACGTCACCCCAATAAATGTAACAATAAAAAAATTGGTAAAGATGAAAAGATTATTATGTTTGACAAGGGTGTAAATAAATGGGCACTCAACCATGACAGGAATGATCTTTCTTTAGGGAAACTTGGCAACATGTATGAAAAGCCTTAAAAACATGCATATTTTTTTCCATTTATACGAGTCCCTACCTACGCCAGGCAAATTCAGAGACAGAAAGGAGGACAGGCATACATTACTGGGGCTGGAGGAGGAAGGACTGGGGAGCCAGTGTTTAATGTGTACAGATTTTGTTTGGGACAATGGAACCATTCTGGAAATGGATAAGGGTGATGGTTGCAAAATACTGTGAATGTAATTAATGCCAAAGAATGGTACATAAATTTAAGAATAGTTAAAATGGTAAAAAGAATGGTTAAAATGGTAAACTTTACATTATGCATATTTCACGAAAATTTTAAAAAATTCTATTACATGACACTAAACATTTAAATAACTCTCCTATTATTGAACATTTAGGTTTTTCCCAAATTTTTAACAATCAAAAATAACTTTATGACTAAAAAATGTATATCCTTGAGAAGGATTTTTGTTAGTATTTCTCCTGTGATAATAATGAAGAGTCTGTGTAAAGATATGCATTTTCCTCCCAGCACTGTTTGTATCAACAAAAAGTGGGAAACCTAAATAACATACAGGATTAGTCAAATAAATGATCATATACACTGGAAAATTAGGCAGCTATTAAAAAGTGTAAAATATATATGTGTATGTGTGTGTCTGTGTGTGTTTGTGTGAAGGAAATTATTTAAAAAATATGTGTAGTAATCTTTAAAGGAAGCAAATGTTTGCACGTGCATAGGAAAAGTCTCTGGGATGATACATAAGTTTTTGCCAATGGTTATGAGTCTTGGTTACTTTTTAATGCTCTATTTCTTACTTATAAAGTGTTTTTCTGCAGTGAGCATGAACATCTACTTGTTGAAAAACAAAAACAAGCACAAAAAGAAAACCTAACAAAAGAAACTTCATTTTGCAAACAACATTAAAAACCCATCTTGTTGTATTTCCTTTCTCATAAGCAATGCCATGCTTTTGCTTATTGTACAAAGTGCCCCTCTCCACACACCAGAAAAAAAAAAAAAGGCCAACTGATAGACTGTCTACAGGTTATTTATTATATGAGCAGCAGATAATTCTTTCCCTGAACTAAATAACTATAAATTGGATTATATTAAGAAATCTCTTTGGGCTTTTGGTTTGCATCTTAGCTGTCCATCGTAGGTACAATGCAAATACATTCTACTTCGGCTAATGAGACAGGTTTCCTTTTATAAATGAGAAAGACGCCGTGCCTGCAGAGCAACACTACACATTAAGTATGTGAGACGTTCAAGAGTCTGAGCAGAACCTAGTAAAATGAGAGTGGGAGAACCATGATTCCTTTTAGAGTACCCCAAAAGTGTATGCAACTGTAGGATTAATGCAATGTGTTTGCAGATACAAGGCAAACAGACCCAAGCTGAAAGGCATTTTTGTTTGGGTGTCCTACACAGTAGTTGTAAATCTGGAACAGGAAACTTGAAATCACTGAAGTCACATATTTACAACATCATATTCGATTAGGTTAGAAAAGTGCAATTTCTGTCATCATGTCATAAAAAGATGTGTTTTTTCTCTCAGATCCCTTATAAAGAAAAGTTCCCTATATTGTTACAGATGGGGCTGTTTTCAATCAGTTACAAGGAGCAATTCAATTACTAGATGGTTTAGTGCAGTAACTGACTCCAGACTAATTTAATTTCTTTAGGTCTCTAAAGATCAATTGATCTGATTTGTCCCATCCCTAAAGGCTGTTTAGGAAAAATTCAGACTTAAATATCTGGAAATGAAATCCAAAACCTTGGCCAACTTCACACTACTTAGGTCATCTTGCAAACTTTCAGCTGGTCACAGAAGATGCTCTCTTGGCCCTCAGATGATTGAAAGCTACTTCGTTTTGTGGACACTGAGCGCTCCTCACGTCAGGATGCTTATTCAGTAAGTGGAAAATGTGCTGCATGCACGATCCAATCTGCCCTTCTAAAGGACAGTCAGTCTGGGTACGCTTATCTCATGAGCACATGTGCAACTCAGGGGCTATTTTTACTCTGGGAGCAGTTTATTAAGACTATTAGAAGTAGACTAAGATGGAGCAAAAACTGTGCTCATCTAATAAGATGAGAAACTTAACAATTATGAGTATTTTAGATTTATAAACTGCTTTCATAAATGTCATCTTCTTTTGCTCTCAGAATAAACCTATGAAGTGAGTAAGGTTATTTTTTCCATTTTCTAGATGAGGAAAGGGACTCAGTCAGGTGACTTCTCCAGGATCACTTGGCCAGTAAAAGGCAAGTGCCTCTTGTCTCCCAATATAACACGTTCGTCCCTGATCTGAGACAGAAGGTAGGACGTACACTATACAAAACACATCATTACTGACTCACTGTCATCATTCTTGCTTGACATCTGACACAGAGAAAGTTCACTGATTATAATCCACCTGCATAAACCAAGTCTGAATCAGTGCCTCTGCTACTCCAGAAACAGATTTAAAAAGTCATGCCTACATGAGCATAGCCACTGTAAATGAATTCATTTGTTCCCACACTGCTGGTAAGTGCATTCTCCCCTTGAGACTTGGGTCTCAAGGCCTATTTGCTCATCTCTGTCCCATTTGCCTTTATTCTGTTTGTTTTCTGTTTTACAGTGGACCTTCAATCACAAGTTCAAGTTTCCTTCCTTGATCTCAACACTCTCAACCACTTGTCAAGCTCTCCAACTAATTCATTTTTTCTTTACTACTCAAATCCCACAGTTCCTGCCCAACTTGCAGCCTCTCTTGCTGGCTTTTCTGTCTCCCTACCAAGCCCCTAATATCTGCTCCCCAAAATTGACACAACACCCTGTGATCTGCCAATTGGGGAGGCTTAGGGAAAGGTTCAGACAGATGCTGCTAAAACGTGTAACGTTCCCTTCACTGGAGTTGCCAGGACGGGTTGGGGAGAAGTGCTGTGGTTAGAAGATGTGACCACGTGGTGGGTCACGAAGCGCGGCAAAGCGGAGCAGTTGATAAGGAAATCACAGAGATGTGGAGATGCGATAAACCAGAGGGCTGGTCTAGGATGCTCCACCTGTCAATAAAGATGTCAGGCCATTAAAGAATAAGCACAGAAGACAAATGGGGTCTGAGGATCTAATATACAACATGATGATTAGAGAGTTGATTACACTGTATTGTAGAGTTGAAATCTGCCAAGAGAGTAGACCTTAAATGTTCTCACTCAAAAAAAAAAAATAATAATAAGGGTAAGTATAGTTACATAATATGTATAAGAGAAAAAGAATCGGATTGAAAAAGATCTCTTTGAAAAATGCATATTTTGACATTCCTATTGGGCAAACTCTAGATCTCAATATAGTCATTACTCATCACATATATGGTCTCACACTGTGTGAATCATTTTCATGAAGTTAAAAGTGGGGTAAGTGACAGGCACGAGATTGTCACTTGCCTTTTTAAAGGTCCCTGGATCTGCTATCTCTCCTGTTAAATATAAGCAGTCTAAGCTATAGGTAAAATACGTGCCTTAAATTAAATTACATCTCCTTGTTTCAGAATTCCCAGAGACCGTGACAGTCTTCGTGTTAGCAAATACATCCACCTCAGGAGGCAAAGGCTATCAGGATTCCATTTCTCTGCAGACTGCCACACGAGACACAGAGCTTAAGATCAGCAAGAGAGCCGAGTTGTTGATAACAAAGAAGCCCCATTTTTCTGTGGTTGAATAAACGTCCTGACCAAAGAAACCACTTCACTCAGAAACTGAGCAGAGAACGGAGCCAGCTGCAGCATCTGTCAGAGCTTAAGCACTTGCATATCTACAGGGTTCATAACTAGAGGGAAAGGGGGTCAAGTGAGTCGGAGACTATATACAGGAAGGCGATGGTTCTCCGGCGTTGAAAGGAGTGTGTTCGTACAAACGCGCTCTTCTCTTTATCTTATCTGGACAAAAAAGTAAACAGAAAATTCTCATTACCTCTCAATGTCAGTGAGCCTGGAGGAGTCCCGAAATCCTTTGGCAAAAGGGTTGCTATCTATTTTCAGCTTGGTGATCTGGAAAGGAAAAGAATGTGCAACAGAACAGTATCATTTCTGAGGTTCAGGAAATAAATTCAGAAATAAAGAGTTAGTTCATTTTCCATCACAGCACGCCCCAAGAACATCTAAGGCACGCTCGTCCAACCCGTGGCCCGCGGGCCCCACGCGGCCCAGGACGGCTCTGAATGCGGCCCGACGCAAGTTCGTAAACTTCCTTAAAACAGGATAGAAATTATGCACAGGCCTTCCTTTCTTTCCTTTAGCTCATCAGCTGTTGTTAGTGTGAGTGTATTTTAGGTGCGGCCCAAGGCAATTCTTCTTCCAATGTGGCCCAGGGAAGCCCAAAGGTTGGACACCTCTGATCTAATGTCTCTCATGAGAAAAGTTGCAATTTCTAGAGAACTTCACAGGACGGGTGGACTTGGTGGGATGGTCGGCGAAGGCCTCAGCGAGAAGGAGGTATCTGAGCACCCTAGAGAATAGGCTGCAGGTCAATGGATAGAGCCAATTAAGGCTGGGGGTCGGTCATGGACAGCATGGCTACAGTGTGAAGGACTTAAGAGAGTACTGAAAGGGTAGGGCTCCCCCGGGGAGCGGGGGCTGTCTAGAAGACCAGTGTGGGTGGGTAATGGGGAGTGAAAACAAGAACACTGCCTCATGCTGACTTGGAAACGTCATTTGTTAATACCATGGGCACGTAGATATATATACATATACCATAACGGATAAAGTGGTCAATCATACTCTAACTTCACGTTCAATACGTGATTGAGATACATGACATACACACACGTCTAAAGCTTTGTATCGTGTGTGTATGTCATGTTGCCCTTCCCTCTCTTCCCTCTTCTTTCTGACTAAATTAGAATCAAATTAGTTGGTCTTTTGTTATCCTCCCATACAATGTTAATTTTAGACTATGCTTACATGGAAAACAATTATTTCCAAATAAGCATGGTCTGAAGTATTAAAGAGTTTATGCTGTGCTAATCATAGTTCCCACAGTATTAATATTAATGTACAAGGAGCCATTCAATCACATGCACTGCACCTCCAAAGAAAAACAAATTAGGTTACGAAGTAAAAATAAGTAAATACATGAAGGAAACACTGAATAAAAGATACTTGACTGGTAGAATTTCTGAGTGTTAGAGCTGAGGGGAGCCTAGGAGGACTGAGACACAACTAGTCAGTGTCTGAAAAAGAACCAGAGAGAACTTTAAAGTCACAGCTCATTTGTGTCAGTATGAGAACCCACCTTTAGAGAGAGACATACACAACATCGCCTTAACCTGGACAAAAGAGTTATAGGTTAAGACACGTCCTCCTCATTCAAAGTAAGGATTGTATACAATCAAAATAATGTGAAATGCTATTTTGCCAAAAAGCAACTTTTCCTTTGATCAGAGTGTTATCTACTGCTCATTTTAAGCTACTAACACCAATGAATTGCTTTTATTATTACAAAAGAAAGGCATTATTTTCCATTTCATTCTTCATGTGAGCTAACCAATGTACAAGCTACAAAGAAGCTATTTACCTCACTTAAAATAGAACTTCCCACACTGTCCTGACCAGAGAGATTGCACTTCTCTGTCCTTAACACTGGCAAGTCGTGTGTATACAACTGATGCTTTAATAATATTAATTTTTAAGGGCACTCGACAATGCCTGAGAAATGCTCATTTTTAGCTTATGAACATTCAGTCTAGAGCAGCCCGCTTCCCACAAAAATTGCTAATTTCCTTTTCTGCTTAGTTAATGGAAAATGGTGAAATGGAAGTACATAAGCTAGATAAGTAAGAAATTGGTTCTTCATGGATATAAGGAAGTGTGGCCATCAGGGGTTTGTAGAGAACCCTCTCTCACACAGCCACTGCTTCCACGGCCATGGAGTCCTAATGGGTGAAAGTCTGTTTCAGTGATTCTTTCAGACTAGGATTTAATGCTGAAGGTCGGTTTTCTGGACGAAGGAAAAAATTTTGATTTGTCTGAAATGAACTGTAAAAGTCTTCTGAAGCCCAAGCAATCAGTAAGTTCTAAGATTAGAGAATACCAATAAGACTGCCAGTCATTCAAGACAGAAGCTGTATCTCTTTCTACTAAATAATTATAAGTTAAAATGCTTTATATTTCTAAAGTGTTTCACAGTTCACGAAACTGCTTTTGCAATAATTCATCAACAAGCAGCTAATGAGGATTAATTACTCATCATGTCCTATGCTACATGTTGGATGGGGGCAAAGATAAAGAACACGAGGCCCCTGCCCTCATGGGGCTTAAAATCGCATGGAGCAGGCAGCTGGGTACACAGCTGACCAGAACAGGAAGTGATGTTAAGTGTCCTAAAGGTGCCGGCACCATGTCCACTGCAGTGCTGCTGACCTTCCGGGGGAGCCAAACCCAGATGAAAGTTTCAAACTGAAACATGTCAGGCAGAGAGATAAAGTCAAGGCTTTTCTTACATTCAATTCCTAATAAGCCCATTTATCAAGTTAAAAACTAAATGGATTTGCCTAGGAATAAAATTTTCTGGAGTCAATGGCAGAAAACTAAGGAACCTGAAAGAAATCCTTTACAGACTTCCCTCTAACATGGAACCATAGGAAGCATTGAGTATTTATAAACTACAAGGATAGAAAGTATTATCTATGTGCTATAATGATCAAAGAAGGACTTTTGATCCACTTGGTCCCTGAAAAAGATTTTGAAAATTGTATTTGTGGGTCTTCATATCTTCAAGAGGTAAAGACAATTGGCTAAGAATGTGATACTTGTAGAGTTGGCACAGAGAATAAATATTCTCAACATGTGTGTGAACTGTTTGGCTGATGTATCACCATATTTAATATTCCTGCCATAATTTTGAATGAGGAGGTCAATGAAATTGAACACAAATTTTGATATTTCTTTGGAATTTTCTTTCATTATTAGAACTCTCTATTTTCAATATCTTTTAAGTCCCTCTTTCATAAGCTCTATGAGTATCAATGGTAACTTTTTTCTTTACATTTTGATATAATTTCAAGTTATAGGAAAGTGTAGAGAATAATACAAGGTATTTTCATACATCTAATACTTCCTAATTGGTTACAGCAATAACACTCCAGTGCATTAATTAGAAAAGGAGCTCAAGACAATAACTAAGTCTTTACTTTCTCTGTGGACCATTTTATCTAATTCCAGGGTAAGTAACTGCTTTTGGAAGTCAGAGGTAAAAAGCTGAATGGTTCTCCTACTAAAATTGCATGGGGGCCCTGGATTAACACTACAATCTTGATAAGCTTTTATGAAGTATCGATTAGCAGCGCAAGGATCGTTGCTGAGGCTTCTTAATGAGGCCACTGTGCTCCCTGTGCTATCACTAGACTCTGAACCCACTGTGGGTGTCAACAATGAGCACCCAGAAATGTTTGTTGAGCTCCGTTGCAAGAGCGAGCAGTCAGATACATGATTTCTTCTTACTCATTATAGACTAGGTGAAGCTCGTGTTGCGTTTGCATAAAAAGCATTTTATTTTGCTTTCTATCTTGAGATAAAAGAATTTTTAAATATAGAAGTTTTAACATTCTAGGTAATCATGCATTTTTAAAGGGCAGGCATAGATTCTACTTGATGGACATTTAAATAAAAATCAGTAGTTATATAGAAAGAAATTCATTTCTGAAGATATAGTTTTACATCCTGAAATTTGGGACAACTGGAGAAGTTACACATTTGAGAACTGGTGAGAGAAGGGACAAGAGTTGTGGACAGTGACTTCAGTTGGACATCATTTCATTTGTTCCCTGATACAAAATACTTGGAGCTTGGAACAGCTGAACAATATCCTCAGTGTCAAAGATAATATTAAAACAATCCAAAAAAGTCAGCCGCCAGACACTACGTAGAGAATGTTGGATAAGCCACACCACCAGTAGGGCTTACAATTCAAAAGCAAAATTTAAAAGTAGCAATGTTTTACATTTCATGAGGAAAAAGCACTAACAAGTAAGCACAGCAGTATGTGCTTAAGAAATACTATAGTTTAGTCTGCATCTATATATACACAAATTACGACTAATTTAGGACAAAATCTACCAACTTGTTCATGTATTATCTTAATAATATAGAACACAATGCATATCCCAACCAAAAACCTCAGTCTCTGGACATCTCCTTTATCTACAGATAAATGTATGCATAACCAAAGAGCAGATTTCTGACACTGACAGCTGCACCAAAGAGTAGGGGACCGTTTCAGTGGCTAGTGCTCCCCTGGTCTCTGACTGCCAGGGGAGTTCCCAGCCACAAGGTGAAATTGGCCCTCAGAGACCAATTCTCCAATTATCAGTAAAAGATCTGTCCAAAGGCATTTAAAAATGAAACCTGACCTACACTTCAACTCTACAGCCGTGGACTGCCTGCTCCAAACAATGAATGACCTTTAAGTCTTAAATTATAAAACAGTTTGTTGAAAGTGTAATGTATTTAGCTTTTATCTAATAATGTAGACAAATGCAATCATTTCCTTGTCAAAACCAGAGGAAAAAAACAGCCCAAAAGTCCCATTTTCATTACTTATAAATAAAACTACCAGACACAATAAATGAGAGGCTTTTTCACAAATTCTACTGGAAACTTTGATTTGGCTTTTAATAGATATAAAAGTAACAGTCCCATCTAAAGTTTAAGAGGTATGAAGGTGACCCTGAATGTGAATTTCAATTTTTCTTCCTCTCTCTTCTCTCTGTTCCTTGTGCATAGAAAAATTTCTAATATTTATATTATACTGAGTACATACTTAATTTATTTTCTACATATTTATTTTATTATATGTTTGCTATAGGGAAGTCCATACCCAAACACAATATAATAATGAAAAAGCAGTACATGTGGGGAGACCTAAAAAGAATCAAGGATAACTTTAGAAAATTGTACAAGACTAATGAAAATACTAACCCTCAAATTGATTTATTCATCCCATATTTGTTTATTGAACATGAATTTTGATTAGTCTTATGAGTTTTATAAACCATTTCAAAACTGGCTTATTAGTTCACCAAATCAAATTTTTGACTATTAGTTGAATTTTAAAAATATGTACATATATACGTAATATAAATATATATATATATATAAAAATATATGTATAGCATTGTGCTGGGGATTATGGGTTTAAAGGTGAATCTATAGGAATAAACTGAGAATTTTCATTTGGCAACATTTTCACATTCAGTTCCCAAACCTTGACACTGTCAGTGGTAATTCCCTTGGCCCTGCAATCTAGCATGAGGCCACCAAAGAGGAGGAATTAAGACCAGAAGATCTTCTGTCACTTACAAGATTAATAACTTTGGACAAGCGACTTAGCTTCTCTGAACCTCAGTTTTTTCATCTACAAAATGGAGCTCATGTGTCTGGGGATTAGTGTCAGAATTAAAGGAGATACTGAGAAAAACATAGAATTTCTTTCTAAATTAGAAGTCATAAATCCAAACCATGAACTGTAGTAGTTGGATCCTCATTCAGAGGAGGGAAAATGGTTAAAAAAGGTATTTGTTGGTGCATCTTTAAATTTTTAATATGAACTGAATTTTAGGTGGTATTAAAGAATAATTCTTATTGATTTTCTTACCTTGAATAAAGATACTGTAGTTACAAAAATAATATTTTTATTGTCCACATACACTTGCAGAGGTATTTACAGGTACAGGCAACTTAATTTCAAACAATTAAGGGAAGGGGGAAGTGTGGATACATTCGGAGATAGAGAAATGGGGCAGGGGAGATAAAGCTGATAAGTCGAAACAAATTTTTGAATCTGGGTGGAGAGTACACGGGGTTCTTTCTACCATTTGTTTAACTTTTGGATATTTGAAAATTTCCTAACTAGAAAGTTGAGTAGGGGGAAAAAAGGTTTAGTTGGGATAATCTCACTAAAACATGTGTTTCTATTAGATGCAGCTAGTGCCGTAGATATTTCAACAGCCAGCTTAGGACGATCACCCTCTCGTCAGTCGTGCAGTGTGAACAGCTCCCCGCACGGAGCAGGTAAGCAGTGAGCACTTGTTGAAAAGGAAAAAAATATGAACATAAAGAGTTGAAATTCTCTAACCAGGATGGCTCAGAGTCCATCAGGGTCACACGCTGAGAGGACACCAGGTACCTAAAGCTTAGAGGTTAAGGACACTGACTTTTGAACCTAACCATCTAGAGTCAATGGGGCCGCAAAGTCACCTTGGAGGAGCTATTTAACTCTGTGCCTAATTTTCCCAGCTGTAAAATGTGACAAAGGTACTGTTGTTGCTATCACACAGTATCATTGTGAAGATGAAATAAGACAATGCACTGTAAGTGATGCCTTGCACAACAGTACGTACCCAAATAGTGGCTATCATTATAATTATGTAGATAATAACCTCCTACTCCAGGGTACCATGATACATGAGGTCCTGCCAATCTTTATTCAGAATTACTCCTTCGCCTATTAAACCAAATCAAAGGTGTTATGCTCAGAAACTTGCTTTATTTTTGTTCTATCGGTAGTCTTCAATAAAAGAACCGAGTTAGCTATTTTTGCTTTGTCTTTACAGAGAATTCTTATAAAAGCAATGAAGTTTCCACATGACAAGTTTTTATCTCATTCTCAAACATCAACAGGGTTTCTTATGTTAGTATAAATCTAATGTTTTATAACGTAAGAGGTACCAATTCAGGTCATGTAAAACGAATGAAATGTTTTAGGAATCTGTTCTAAACCCACAATATCTGCACCTTATGAGTCCTCAAATAAATTAAAAACGGGATTGTTGGTGTTAATGTTCCATATTCTCAGAGAAACAGCGTTAGCATTTTAAGCCTCTGTAGGCTTGGGCATTCTCTGAATATTTCCACTCTTGTGCTGTTACCTTAGAGGTAATTCCAAAGTTCCTACACTTAGCTTTTATACTCTAAGATGATTAGTATAACATATTTGCATTCACTTACCTCATTAAAAATTATGTCATTAACATTTTAAAACCCAAATGGTAAGAGGTCCTCTTTGGACGTTCCAGAGACAGTCCAATGATAACCACATGCCTCACTTAGAGAGCACCTCACGGTTCCCAAAGGCATGTTTACTCACAGCATCTCATCTGATCCTCACAGGAATTCCCTAAGATGGTCTGGGCAGTTCTGAGCTCCAGTTTACAGGTAAGGAAAATGGCAGTCACAGTGGTGAAGTGAAATCTACTCAAGTCATACAGAAATAGTAGGTGCTTACACCTTACAGACTCACACCCAGTCCGGCCATGTGCCACATCCTTTCTCTGGGCTCCCATTTTATTACTTGCGTAGAATGACCTGGGATTTCAGCTTCCTCTCCTTGCTCTTCCTGAGACAAAACATTCTGTCTCCTCTGGCTGTCCGTTCCACTCTAGACCTGAGCCATCTATCAGGAGCACCTGAGAGTGATTCACTCCGAACCCAAAATACAACATCAAGACAACAGGAGAGGAGCAGCCCTGGCTACCCTTAACTAATCCAATATAAGCAAGACACAAAGACCTAAAGAGGGTACAAACAACTGAATTTGTCAAGTAAACTGACAAGACGAGATCCTTTTATTGAGGAATAGCGAAAGGAATTCTACTTCGGGTCCTTCCTAACTGTGGAAGAGTTACTTACACCCTCTAAGCTTTAGCTTCCTCACTATAGAATGTTACTATTATCCCTAGTCTTCAAGGTTATGCTAATCATGAAAGAAGAAAATATGCAAGGGAGTATCTAACAGCACCCAGTCCTTAGTAAGACTGTGATAAACATTTATTGAACTAAACCTTAGAAATGAAGCAATGCATACATTTTAAATGTGATGTGCAACAGAGAGTAGAAAATACGTAACTCAATATTATAAATCAGATACCTTCAGATTGATTAAATGCATACTGCTTACACACTAGGCATTTAAAATCATTCCACTAGAATTATCATACCCTAAATTACAGCTGAATTAACCTCAAAGTATCTAAAGTGTCAACAGTCTGGGCCATCAGCTAGCATACGTGTGCTCATTTAGCAGGAAAACTGAAGTTCTCAATGTTCTGGAGCAATGACTGTAAGGTTATGTACATTCCGAGGCTCTAACAGGAAGAGAAAAAAAAAAAAAAAAACCAGGTAATTTTGAGAAGAAACTTTGAGAAGCCAGATAGGGGCAGGTCTGGGTGACAGAGTGGGCAGTGAACAGCCTGACCAGGAGTATGAAGATTCCGGAAAAGAGATAGTGTAAAAGACAGACTTTTATAACCTTGAGCCATAAGTCACTCAACACAGGTAGGGGTCCTAGGGCCGATGCTCAACAGCTCTTTCCAACGCGAACTTCTATTTTAAGTACTGAGATCGTCCTTCTCTCCAAGAAAATCCTTATCTTATTTAGGAAATAAATTGTGAACAGTACACTTACCAGTTGATTCTGATAGGCAGTGACTGCAGTAAAAACCGTCTCTGGGAAGATGAACGTCCTGAATTCTTCAGACTTCAGGTTGAGCAATGAGGCTGTGTGGTCTTTCTTCTTAATGATATGCACTCGTGGTTGGTACTTATGCATCGAGTTCAGAATGATCTACAATGAAGAAATGCAGAGTTCTGAATTTTAAGTATTTATATTGCTAGACAGGCCAAATTGCAATGAGGCAAAGAAAGAACCATAAAATCTACAGTTTCAAGTTCAGTTTCAAGATTAGGGTCTACCCTCTGCATTCTTAAAGCAAATCATTTTTACAGGATACTAGAGAGTCATCCTTGTGAATCACATTTTACCCAAACAACTGCAAACAACACAGGCTGTTTCAAGTATCCTTTCTAAAATGATGGGGTGAGGGGAGTCATCTGGAGGATAAGTTTATTTATTTTTTTAAGTCAAGTCTTTAGAATATTTTTTGTTAGTCTGGTTAGACCAAAGGCTGTATGGCTAAATTTTCTAAAGTAAGAAATTGCATATTCTAGGAGGATAGATTGTTATCTATGAGGGGTGGGGTGGGGAATAAGACAATTTAGAAAGGCAGACCTTGTGAGAATAATGAATCTGCTACTTTCTAGCTCTTTAATCTCGGGGTGAGTGAAGCAAAAATAGTGTTAACCTCATAAGATTGTAGAGAGGATTCGATGATGTAACACTTGTAAATCCCACAGCAAATAGGAAGTGCTCTGTAAATATGAGCTGTATTATTTCTACTGTGATGATTTCTGATAGCTTCATTGATTCCTGACTTCCAGTTATAAACTAAACATGAATGACAGTGATGGCCATCTTCCATTCCACAGCTAATAAAAGTTGCCCAATACTTAGAAATCATAAGCATATCCTGGTTAACAAGGGTATCTTTTAAGTAAAATATAATAATTTGCCATTAATGAAATCTGAGCAACTGAATTCACTTTCAGATACAATGTTTTCCACATCTTCCCCTGCTGCCACTCGGACAGTGACCTAAATCTGCAAAACTGAGCATGTCTTTCATGGCACAACGGCTAGCAGAGAACCTGGCTCTCAGGGGAGACATTTTAAAAATACTGTGGCAGGCCCAGGTTCAACTGCACACAGCTGAACTGAAAACTAATGGCTCCCTCGTTTTCTTGGCTAACATGGGTATGATAGATGAATATTCCTTCTGGGTGACTTCAGCGGCGTCAAATATTAGCCACTGTGCCTAGTACAAAATCAATCTCTGTGCTCAGATAAAAGCCAAGTAAAGTCACAGGGCATTAACTGGCAGTGAATTTTGTACATGCCATCTTTTTATGATCCCAAACCTGAACAGGAATAACAAACAAATAAGATCTTCAAATGAATTGAAATCAACTTATTTCAAAAGTCATCTCTTTGCATAATGTTCAGTATTCTAAGGCGTTCAGGACATCTATGCTCAGTATACAACTAGAATAAACTGAAGTGAAAAAAAGCAAACATTTGCCTCCTAATACGGATATAAGAAAAAAACTTAAAGCTTTATTTAAGAGCATGAAATAACATCACAGATAGTTCCTTCAAAAGCAATCTTATCAAACGTGCAAAGGCTTGTAGCCGTGGGCTATTGTCCTAGTAACGATTGGTAAGAGCTCCAAATTCCAGTTTCTCTTTTTTCCACATTTTGATGAACTCCTTATTGACACAAAATCAAACTGTTTTGCTTTTCATTGCAGAACTTCTCTGTGCTTCACTATTCCTAAGACTCTCTGCAAAGGGATGTATAATGAGTACACAGCACTTTCCCAGATTTATTTGGACATACAACCCCTCTGCTCTGTTGTATCTCATGTGCATGTATGCTATGGAACACGCTGTGGAAACCCTCCCACAGCAGGTCTCAGCCCCTTTCCCCCGATGCTGTGTTATGTGATATGTCACTGACAGAATTCAGATGTTTAACCCAAAAACAAACTGTTGCAGCCTCCAAAATGCACATTCCCTTTGTTTAGCTGGTGCAGGTCAAAAAGCAGTTGCTGAAGTCTTAGGAAAGCCGTGGTGCTGACAGTCCCCGGCCCCCTTGCATAGAAATGACACACGGCAGCCCTGTAAATGGCCCCTTGCCACCAGCAGTCAAGGTTCCTGAAGAATACAGGAATGTTCTCGTAGAAAGATTCACATATGGAGGGTGGGAGTGGCAGAAGGAGAGGAGGAAGAGACTTAGAGGAAGTTGTGTGTGACTTTTCAGTTCCACCCCAGGGAATCCATGTAGTCCAAGGCACTGTACTTACGTGGCCGTGCTGATCAAGTTCATTGTTGGTGAGTTTCACCTTTTCAAAAGACACCATCTGTTTGAGTAGCTGCTCACCCGTAAAAGGAGAGTCTGGGTGTACGTACAGCCTAAGAAAATTATGAGAGATTTCACTGAGGCATTTTTTACAAATCTGTTCTCTACGGGCTACAAAATATTCTGATTCTTAAGGAACACAAAAGCCTCATATAAATGGTGAATTTTATGTACCCCTAAAATCTCAAATTTAATAATATGGTAATACCAAAATAACTCTAAAACAGGGAAATGTGTTAGTCATGTACCAGTGACCTAAAAGGGGTAATACTTAACCAGTTTTCTATTACTTGCTGAGCAAGTCAGTTTTTAAGGACAGGACTGTTTTCTATCCAATAGATTACTGGGCTACTTCTGTCAAATATAAAATCTCATTACACATATTTTCAGAAGAAAAACTAGCTTATACTAATCGCATCATGAGATCCTAATATAACCATTGCTAAAAAATTTAAAAGAGGAAACCATTCTAGAGAATCCATTATTACAATGTAAACTTGAAGGTAACTGAGTTTAAAGTTTGTGTTCTTTATAAATATAAGACAGAGTACTTGTAATACAGCGACCTGGGGAACTGTGACTAGTCCACAGATTACAGTCTGTTAGCCTTCCCAGTATCTTAAACACTATTACTTTCATCATCATACAGTTAAGTGCTCACTAAATGAGGGTGACAGCAAGCTGGGTAGTTTCAAATTACTCAATGTATTTATTTGTAAACAGTCTGAGTAAAAAATAAATAAATGAAAAGCTTTGATGGAGGAAAAAATGTACTTATTGAGCATCTATCATCTACTGATCAGCTGCAATGTGCAAGGCCATCTTTTACTCACTCCATTATAATAAATGCAGGCTATGCATCCCGCCTGCAAGCATCACACTAAGTACAATTCTTTATAAATCCCAGTCCTGGTATCCACTTGACATGAGCTTTACTGAAGTCATAGGAGATTACAGAACTAATAAGAGGGGCAGGAAATATCCTGGATTCAATAGGACAAATTCCTTCAGCCATGTAATAGGTTCTTTATATCTAAATTGTGTATGGGATCCTTATAACTAGAATTAAACATAAATATTATGAAAGGCAAGGAAAAAGAGTCACAGAACTTTTCTTTGCAATATTCATGTAAAGAAAAAGACTTCCGTGCTATGGCTTGTCACACAGAGGACTACAGCTGGAAGAGACGCACACGAAAACAAAGGCTACCAGAAGCAAAGCACAAAATCAACTTACAGCACACACATGCTTACTAGACCCGAGCAAGGACTTTAAAGGCTCTAGATGTGTCTGCCTGTCGGTTTGATTTTTTTTTTTTTTTTTTTTAGGAGGAATGCTCAAAATTGCCTCTCAATTGATGTCACAACCATAATAGTTTATCGTGTCACTCCTCCAAGGCTGTATCTTTATAGGTGCAGTTGTTCTAAGGATCGTCACCACATCCCACCCACCCCGGCAAAAATTGTTCAAAAATATTTAAAGTCCTAGAAGCTAATGAAATGTTCTCTCTCTCTAAGTATCAATTCACCACGTGTAATCATGTTAATAAAGATTAACTTACTTAATTGTCAATTACTTTAAAGAAAAGGAAATGTCCGATATGAAAATACAGCATTATTTTAGATCACGTATACTGTCTTGCCCATTATTATGAGCAGATGATATTATAAAGCATTATTTCTTCTGATTAGGAGCAACTGACACATGACCTTCAGGCTGAAGTAAAATGCTTCTAAGAACTAGAACCACAAGGATTTCCCCCATCAGTACAACAATGATCACCTACCAAGTTCCTTACCTCTCTTTTATGTATCTATCTATTTATTTATTTATTTTATGTGGGTAGTTCCCTGGCTGGGAATCGAACCCAGGCCACAGTGTTGACAGCGCCGAAGCCTTAGCCACTACACCACCAGGGAACTCCCTCACCTCTCTTTTATGGAGCTAGAAAATATAGCATCATTTCTTTTTCATAATAATAAAGAATAGTTCCTTACATTATCTACAATGGTTTCATCCTATAGTTCACTAAACAGTTTTATCTAAAATCAATGTAAATAAGCTGAGCTAGGATGAATGAAAGAGGATACAGGAAGCCCCTCCTCCCTCAAGGCCCCTGGGACTTAAAATTCCAGCAATAGCTTAAACATGCTTCAGTTGAGATAGTGCATTGGTACGTGCTTTCCTTCTGCAACCAGCACAGATTAGTAACATAAACAAGGCATGTCATATTTCCAAAGGCCTGCTGGCCTGCGCCAGTTCCCTGTACCTTCAGATACTGATTAACTTCTTAGAGGAAAGACTTTGGGGGAAAAAAAAAAAAGAAGGTTTGTTTGTAAAAATGGTTAGGAATCTGCTAAAAGTCTCTCTGTCTCTGTCTCTCTCTCAAAAGCTTGAAAGTGAATCAGCTATTTAATAGTAAATAGTTCAGAACACGTTTATTATAATAGTTATTGTGAACTGGAGAATCTTAATCAATTTAAAAAGAGCAACAATTTAAAAAATATTTTCTTAGTCCTGATGATTATTTAATGTTTTAAAATATACTAATTTGTTAAAGATTGGGAAGATGTCCTTCCTAATCTCTTATGGGAATGGAAAACTATGAGAAGCTTCTTTTAATCTCTTCTCTAGTGTATCTTCCACAATGTAAGCTCAATAATGTGACCAGTTATTAAGTTATATTCCATCTGAACTGTGAGCGCAAAGTAGCCTGTGTTATTCTATGCCTTTACTAAGACTATGTACCAGACTTACAAAGAATCAGCCATAACTTCAAGGTTCCCAAATCTGTATATTTAAATAAATCCTTGGCTCCGATAAAGAACTGGCAACCAATTACAAAAATTAGGCAGTCATAGAGCAAAAGCTGTGAGCTTGGTTTTGGAACCTTAAATGTAAAGTCAGCTAATATTTTTTATATTAAAGAATGCAGTTAGATTCCTGTAAGTTCAGCTATTGCTACTCACATAAAAAAATACATGTTCTTTTCTCCTCCAAAATGCTCAATTGGGCAAAGCAGCAACCATAAAGGTTTACACGTGACTTTTAAACAGGGTTCTCTGGAAAAACATGATTATCAGTGAATAGCCCAAAGATAAACACACCTGATCCCTAACATATTGAGTAACATTTCACGTAAAAGAATGACAACCCAAAGCTGAGCTGCATTCATCCTCTAAACTTACTATGCAGAAGGAAAAAATAGACTTTGCTTTTCTTACTTAAAATCTGTGCGCCCTTGACTGGTCAAAAAGAACCACATTTGACCAAAATGATCTGTTTTATGTGCAGATATAACCATGTTGTTAACAAATTTACTATAAGCAACCATTTACTAAAATTCACTCTTCGGAAAACGATTTTAGGGCAACCACTCCGTTAGTAGGTTTATTCAGTCTGCTGTTAAGTAGCCAAGTAGAAATTACGGATGTCATGAAATGGGTCCAGATTTCTAATGAATATTTCCGTTGAAATTTAAGGAAAACTTTGAAAAGAAATATGAGGAAAGATACAATTAAAGGCCAGGCCCTGCTTCTGCACAAACCTCGCCTGCCAGTGACTAGCTGGTGTTTTGTGTAGTCAATCCCAGAGTACCTGGGCTTGGAGTGCTTCCTCGGAGAGCTCACAGCTCTAACAAACAGGCCTGCTTAAATGCAAACAACCAGGACAGGAGCCGCTGTTCTGCCCACAGGGTTAACACTTAGCATTTTGCTCAGGGGGAAAACGTGGAGGCACAAACCTGGCTGGCAGCGGTGGGTCCGCCTTGCCAGCCACCAGCCAGGAGGACCGGTGGTAGGCATAGCGGTACCTCTTGTTGTCCACAGGGACGATGTCCATCAGGACTATGTACTTGGCCTCCGCATCCACGCCCGAAAATGACACCCGGATGGTAGGAAACATCCTCCTGACACAGGAAGACAGAATCGTCAGGAGCTCCCACTGCCAGAGGAGCGAACTCCACTCCCTGGCTCACCAGGCTCCCCATCCCTGGGTCCCCCGAGCTGACCCACTTGTGGAATTCCCTCTTGCTGCTGGGAGAAAACTGTCCCGACACAGACCACGAGAGCTGGCTCCTCGGGGTGGGTTTCAGGGACTCTGGGGGTATTGCCCAGTCCTGAGAGCTGGAGCGCCCAGGCGCAGCGGCCTCCGGAGCCTTTGCCCCAGGCCGAGGGAGTGCAGGCACCCGTGCTTCCTGCCTGCAAAGAGCCTGCCCAGCTGCGGCGCTTAAGGGCCGCCAGGCCAGAGCTCCATCCCACCCAGAGTGTGGTCGTTTCGAATTGCATGCTTCTGCCCAGCTCTTCGTTTTCATTTTCATGGGAGCTGGGCGAGTGTACGTATGGAGGCTGATGACAAAGGAAGCTACCAGCCTGGCTCGAAGATTCAGCAGCCAGCCCCGCACCCTGGGTTCGAGTTTCCCTACTGTCCAGATGGCAACCCAGCACTCCCAAGCCCAATCGGGCTGCAGGGGACAGACAATTTACGCTCTGCTCCCTTCTCACCAAGGCCAGGGTGGGGCTTCCCACAGCCAGATCTTGAAAAAGCCACGCTTGGCCATCTCTCTGAGCAGCCCTTTCCAAAAGCAAGTTGGTGGGAAGAAGCCGTCCTTGAGGGAAGTGGGTGCTCAGGACCGGCGGGGGTTCACCAAGTTCCTCGAACCGCCCTAAGCCACCCAGGGCACCAGTCCCATCTCCCTACTCCTCACTGTCAAGGACCCCTACCTGCCAGACTTGGTGATGATCATCTCTGTGCCCAGCTCATGGAATTTGTCCCAGAGCTCCTTGGTCTCCAGGCTGCAGGCGATTTTGGCCATTTCCTCGCTGGGAATGATGGGGGTGGTGGGGATCAGCGGCTCGGTGCACAGCGAGGAGGAAGATGGGCTGCTGCCGCCTCCGCTGCCACCAAACTCCCCGTGAGCATCCAGGCTGGTCAGCTCTCCGAGGGGCTGGGGGCAGGACGACTTCTCCACAAATTGTTCTGCGAGAGATTGGAGAACGACAAGTCAACACCGTCAAGCAATGATAGAGAACAGAGAACTAAAACAGGTACCTGGATTTGACCTTGGAAAAGGTAAGCTCAGAAATGCCAAGAAGGCGAGAACCCATCGCTACATAAATCAAGCACAAGATTCCCACAGAGTGGCCTGTCCCTTGCCTGCTTACGGAACCAAAGGACCGAGTTTTAGAACCACGGTTTGTTGCCACCACTGCTGGAACCCACTTCAGAGAATAAACGTGTGAGGAGTGGATAAAGCGAAACAAGCTGGTGATCGTGGAGAATGAAAAGCAAGTACTACTGTTGTGCTTCCCAAGTTCTAGATGCGGCAGCTTGTGGGATCTGGTGCCAGCCCTGCCCCTGACACTCAGGAGAGACTGTTTCCCAGCGAGTGAAGCGACTAGCAGTCCCCACGTTCCAAGGAGCTTTCCCTTCTCTCCTGGAGCCCTCTCTCCACAGGAGAACACGAACGGTGGTGGGAGTGGGGAGGTGGTTAAAAAAATGAATTCACTTCACCTCCCTGCTTGGCTCTCAGCTTCCTGGGCTCCAGGATGTTAGATTAGGGCATTTTTACACTATCCCTCCCGGCCTGAGATCTTATGGAGGACTCCAGCAGTTCGCTTGTCAAATCACAGGAGCGTGCTCTCTGGGTCGCTTCTACACAAAAAAGGTCCTAGAGGTGAGGAAAGCAAATCTAAACGCGGGCTGGCAGGAGTATTAAAGTGGGAAGAAGGCTTTGCCATCCGCCATCAGGCTGCACTACGGCTGCTATGACCCAAACGTTCTCTTCCACAGCTGATAAGGGCCTGGGACGACACCAGTCACTTTGACAGAACACAGGGGGACTTTTGTAATTACCCCCATTATCTTACATCCCTTAAAAAAGAAACTACTTGAATCGACAATGTGAAACTGATCTCCAAACAACACTATTCTAAGTGCCCTCAAGGAAATAAAACAAGTTCTAAATGTAGGTGTGTCCATGTGCGTGATGTACATATCATATAAAATGTTTTGTTCTCTGTACTTCTCCTTGACTTGGAGCAGGCAAGTAGGAAACAGAGAATTTTTACCTTGTCTTCTCTTGCAATAATAACCCAACTCGGGAAAACATTTTAAATTAGGTGTCATCAAATTAATGATCTTATCCTTATATTTCCATATTCGAAGAAAGAGAACCATACGATGGCAAAATCTTATTTACAGAAGCATCTTCACCTAATGTCTTCACAGGGCATTGACAGGTAGCCTTAGAAATTTTATTTTTCTGACCATTGAGAAATGCCAACCTGCTCAGCCCCAGACTAACCAGTGTGCCAGGGCTGGGAAGTAGAGGAAGAAGAAAATGACACAGAAAATGTTCTAACACCATGTTAAGTGCCAATTATATCTCAATAACTTTTTAAAAGAAATGCTCTAGTGCTCTGAGTCGGTTCTTCTCAACAGACTTAATGTGTTTCCTTGGGCAATCATGACCCCCACCCTAACAGCTGCTTTGACATCTCACTAGGGTTTCAAGATACTACATTCTTTGTTAACAGAACTTGAAGTGTTTCTCCTGCCGGAGTCCTGGGCTTATAGTCACTCACTGCTGAACTGGGGCTCCTGACAGGGACAAGAGCATGTGTTCTAGTTCTTTGGGACCCCATCTCAAAAGCCCTGGGAGGGACAGTCGTATTACAGACCATGAGTGTGGCAGTAAGGGGAGGAGGTGATTTTGTGAGCTGTTAATGACTTCATGTACTTTAGAATTTAGACAGGTGTTCCCCCCCCCCGCAGAAAAAAAAAACAAACAAAAAACAAAACAAAAAACAAAAAAAAACCAAACCAGACAAGGAAGCAACATTGAAATGGCAGTGGAGCTAAGTGGGTATGTTTCCCCATCTGCCGTCTGTACTTCTATCAGGAATTTTAACTCGAAATCCTCCTTTCTTGCTAGCTACCAAACTGTGGTGGGATATCTATAAAGGATTCAGAAGGCTCCTAAACAGGAGGGGATAACATTGGGAAGTCCAGCAAACTTAACTTTGAAATTGCTTCACTTTTTTCTAAAGAGCTGGGATGTGTTTGATTGGTTGTTTCCATTCCTTGGGCAGGATTAGATTTCGATGGGGGTGTGGGTGGGAAGAACCAGGAGAAGGGAGCTGGAGCCTTGGAGGAGAGACGTTTTGACATTATGTCTGCTGGAGACTGTCGGGTGTCTTTGCCCTGGCTCTGAGTTGCTACCGGGATTTTAATTCTTTCTTCTCTCTCTGCCCAGGCCCCTCATTTGTGGTCTCTAATGCTCCGTCTAGCATCTCGTTATTGTTATTGTTGTTGTTTTCAATTGAGATGTTCAAGGGTTGGGAAGGACAGAGAGGAGGAAGGAAAAAAATGGGAAGTGTTAAAAAGAAATATTACCCTGTTTGCAATTTGATGTTTCTCACTGTTTTAGGGCTACCAGATGATCAGGGTATGGACTAATTATTTCCCGGGGACCCAGGAGGTAATGATGAGAAGAACGCTGCTTTCTCAATTGTAAAGGGGCTTTGAAACACGTCTCCAGCAGTTTCTCTCCCACACAATTCACTTGTGATTATGTGGCCCATAATCCCTCTTCTCCCTTTACTCCAAGCCTAGTGTCTTCTATAAATGGTAAAGGTTGTTAAACAAACAGTAGAGCTAAAAGTTCAGGAATTTGGGAAATGGTTACTGGCTCATGTTTTTGCCAGCCTCTACTGAAAATGACAGGCAGTTATAAAATGATGTCTTACTGATAAGTCTAGCGCTTCTGTGAAGAACTGGCTTATTCTACAGGGGTGGTTTTAAAAGAAAATGAGCTTGTTCGGTGCATCAAGTCAGAGGGAAAACTAAATTAAATTCGTTTCTGCGCTTACAATCTCCTTGGTTTCACATGCACAAACAGGTGTTAACAGGCACCATAAATCCTGTGGAGTCTTAAAAGGGGTTTTATTATTTGTCCCAACAAACTTACACACCCACACCCCATATGTCCGAGTTGCCAGGGAGATTCTAGACAAACAGGGCGAGCGATAAGCGCACATCCGAGATGCGGCACCGGTTGTCTTGAACAGACGGTGAGGCTCCCAGAGAAAACTTGGGCCTCAAAGGAAAAACTCTCCCATCCCCGATGCACGGCCTATGAGAGTCAGAAGCGCCGCGAGGGAGCCGGGAGAGCAGGCCACCCCTAGGAGCCTCCCGCAGCCCGGGGACAAAGGCGCGGCACCCTCCCTCTGCCCACGGCGGACAGTCAGGCACCCCGACTCACCCAGGGGTTTGATGGTGTTCTCTGCGGCCTCCTTCTCCTTGGAGCCGCCGCTGGACATGAGCGCGGCGATGGAGAAGGCGTTGGCCCTGGAGGAGAGCTGGGGCTTGGGCGACGCCGTGAACTCCATGGCCCCCAGTACGCGGTCCTGGCCAGGGACGGGGTCGGCCGAACTGCTGTCCAGCTTCCCCAAGGGCGACAAAGACCGAGGCACAGAGCAAAGTTTCCGAGTGCAGTCACAGCGCAGCCGGGGACTCCAGAGGCGTCCGTCCCAACCTCCTAAGCGATCCCCACTGGCCTCCTGTCCCCCACCGCAAAGCCCTCGAGCTGCAGGGACTTCGAACTCGCGGGAGAGGACGGGAGAAGACCAGCCGCGGGCTCGACCGGGTACGCAGGCACCGGGACGCCCCGCAGGACCACAGTCTGCGCCGCTGGAAGCTGGTGACGAGCATCAGCTGCGCAAAGACCAGGGGTCCCGCAGCACCCCCTCCGGGTCCTTCCTCCCTTCCCCCACTGGGGACAGCCGGAGCGGGTCGAGCTGGGGAGCCGCGGAGCGCCCCAGAGAAGGGGCGGGCGCCAGGGAGCCGGACCGCGGCACGGCGCGGAACACACTGCGCGGGGAGCTCGCAGCCCTGCGCCTTAATTTGCTGGCGGCGGCGGTCCCGGCGGCGGGCAGCCAGTCAGCGCCGCCCCACGTCACCGCTTCCTGATTCCGCCGCCGGGGGCGGGGCCGTTGGGCTGGGCGGGGAGGGCGCGCCCCGGGCACCACGCGCGCGTGGCCTCGCGCCCCAGCCGGCCGCGAGCCGGGCCCCGGCGGCGGGAAAGGGGTGCCGCCGCCAGGCTGGTGCAGCCGCTGCGGATGTCCCCCGCCTACTCTTGCAGTCCCGGGGCGGGGGGGAGCGTCTGTCGCCATCTAAACCCGGGGGTCCCGGGAGTGGCGCAATGCGTGAACCTAGACCAGAGGGAAGAGTCGGGAGTTCTTCCTTCTTCCTTTCTTGTTCTTCCTGGTGCTCGAAGTTCCAAAAGAAAGTCAGAAAGCGCTCGGAGAGCGGAAAGCGGCGCCAGAACACTGGTGCCCAGCGCTCAGATCCCGTGTGCGGTGCCGTGCCGGGTTGGGCTCCAAACTCCGCTGGACAGTGGGGCTGCGAGGCTCGGGGAGCGCGGCGAGCACCGGGGACGGGACCCCGCATTCGGAACCACGCCGCTGTGCCTCTCACCCGGGCTTCGGAGTCCCGGGAGGGCCTCTGGACAGTGGGGCCGCGCCCTACGGGAAGGCCAGGCGCGGACGCGGTGCCGGGGGGCGCGGCTCCCTGCGGGGCACACGCAGCGCGCCGTGGGGGCGTACGAGCCTCACCGCGCCCGGACTCGGCGGACCTGGAACCTTCGGACTTGGCAGATGCTGCGGCGACCAGGACTTCCCACGGCCTTGCGGGAGGCGTCCTGTTGGCCCTGTTCATCTTGAATAACTCACATTCTCCGAATGCGCAGGGTAATCCGCTGCCCTCGGGGCCGTGGACACGCAGGCTGACGCACGCACTCCCGCGGTACATGTAAACATTTGCGCTGCTTTTCAGCCACTCTGTCTGGCGATCAGGAGCCTCTTGGTTGGTCTCAAAGAAAAAAAAAAAAAGGAAAGAAAACGGCCCCCATTTTCCCACCCGCCTTTTCCTCCTTTCAGGCATCCCTCCCCCTCGGCTCCTGAAATAAACTTGCGGGGAAAACACTGGAAGCCCAAAGTGGAGTCCATTTATGTCAGTAAAACGCTGTTATCTGGGAAAACCACGGTTTCAGACTGTCCTGGCAGCGCCTATCGGTCGTGTCTACCGAGGTCTGCGTGAAGGTGGCTCAGAAACGCTTTCGTGTGCTCAGGGTGTCCCAGGTGCGTCTGGGTCAGTGTTTGGGGGAAGTTCGGAAAACCGGAGACTTCGGTGCTGGAAGGGCTTTGCGCGCTCGTCCAGCCGCTCTCCATTGGCCTTGGAGAGAGAAACCCGGGTCCGGCGGGTGGAGGGCGGCTCCCCCGCAGCCGGGTCGAGGCGGGCGGGAGCGCGGGACCCGCGCGCGCGGCCCCGCTCCCCATGCGCCCGCCCCCGCGCGGGCACCGCGCCCCCGGCAGCCGCGCAGGGCGGTTCCTGGGAAATGGATGGCAGCGGGGCGCAGGCTGAGAGCAGCCTTTCCCGTGACACCGCGATCGGAGTGGGGACGGAATCACCAGTGCGCCTCGGGGTCCGGTTCCCTTCTTGAGTGTTGGGGTTTCTGCCGTTTGGGGACAACCCAGATCCAACCAAGACCCTCCAGTTATTAAAGCGCCCTCCCCGCTCCCCAACACGACAGTGACATTTCCCTCGTTGGAATGTAAGGCGCACACCGGTTCCTTTCCTGTGTCAAACGTTCGGGTTTGGCCTGAAGGCAGATTTGTGTCAAGAGCTGTATTGGGGTGGGATGGGGATGGGGTGATGTCGTGGTTAGCCTGAAACTTAATATGTGCTTCAACGGAGTGTGGAAGCCCAGTCTGCTGGTTTTAGTTCCAAACGTGTGTTGTGGAATTACACCTCCAAGAACAAAACGCCATTGCATTTCTACACGGAGGAAACGCCGGATCTTTTCTGCGTCGTCTTAGTGGCTCAGGCTGCAGTTGGACTGATGTCGCGACAGGGGCATTTGCAGAAGAATTGGCGGGGCGAGGCGAACGCCACGTTGCCTCCAGTCCGTCCCCACTTCCTTTCCTAACTCCCCACGCGGCCTCAGCCCAGCTCTGGGTCTCTTGGGCGCCGGGAACTCCGGCTGCTCCTCCTAAATAAAAGTAAAACCAGAAGCAGAACACAAGTTAAGGGAGCAGGCGGGGACAGGCCGCAAACCCGAGGAGTGGAAAAGGCCGCTGTGAACAAATCCACGCGCAAGAGGGGAGCCGCTCGGGCCTCCCTCACAAGCCGTGCGTCGTGTTGGTGGTGAAACCACAGCAGCAGAATATATTCTGCGATATAATGATCGGGGCCACCCTGCCCCTTCTCTTAAATGTATCGCCTTTGCAGATCAATATGGTGCCATAGAAAACGGGGAGCAGGTGCTTGGCAGAGGGGGGTTCAGAGCTGTCCGGCCGCGAAGAGCGCGCCATGCCGAGGTCCCCTCCAACTCCTCATTTAGGGCAGTGCGGTTAGCCCGCGAGCCACCCGCAGAGCTGGAGGGAAGCCACCGCATTACCGGGGGGCTGGCCGCGGGCGGGCGGGGGCTGCTTTGGGTACCGGGAAGTGCCCTGGACTCCAGAAGTCTTTGAACCTTGACTTTAGCCCCGTTAGGTCTGAGACGTTCTGCCGGCGACCCAAACCTCTGCAAACCTCAATGTCACCATCTACATTGAAATAAGGCCACCGAGAGGATTAATTAGTCCTACGGATTAATGAGGTAGAGCGCCTAAACCACACGCAGCCTTAACAGGGACCCCAATATAAGGAAAACGTGGGTTCAGAAGTTTATTGCACTTAATTTTTGGACTGCGATTTCACGATCGAAGAGACGTATCTCGTGCGTGGTCAGTAGAGTTAACTGTGGGCAGCTTTGGGAGGTACGCAGAGGATTGGGGTCATGGGGTGACGATGGACCGTTATTTAAAACCTGTTGAACTTTGGAGCTTAGGAATCTAAAATTTTAGTTATACGTACTGAGTTTTATTACACGGACTGCAATTGTGTGGGAAACTGGAGGATGTTTTCTTCTACACGACGCCACCCTTTCAAAGCCTCATTTGTAGCCTCCGGAAACCAAATGTTAGTCGACCCGGAGAAGTGACTGTTCGGGAGGTCATCGTTTTCCCGCTGTGGGCCACCCTCCACTGACAGCGGCAGGGACCGGTCCCCGGCTGGTGTCGCCGACCCCTCGCTGCCGCTGGGGGCGAGAGCTGCGCCGGGGCGGTGGGAGCAGGTGATGGACCGAGCGCGCCGCCCTGCCCCCGAGGGGGACAGCGGGAGAGACGGTGGGAAAGGAGACCCCCTTCTCTGCACGCGGGCAGCGACCCCCGACCGTGGCGGAAGGTGCCGTCCCCGCCCCCTCTTTTAGCTGAGCGCTGGAAGAGCACAGCGACGGGCCCCGTGCCTTTGGCTGTCTAAATTCGGTTGAGCGCCCTGGAGAGACGCCGAGAGCAGCGTGGGGACAGAGGCCGCGGCGCTCGGAGGCCGCGGCAGCACAGGCCCGCGCCGCGCCGGGAGCAGCGCGCGTCCCCGCGCCAGGTAGGGAGCGCGCGGCGCGGCCGCGGATTGAACCACGCGGCGAGAGGGCGGGTCCCAGCCTCTCCTCTGGGGAGCCCGAGCGGAGGAGGCTCGGACGCCTACCCGGGCGGGGCTGACCCGTCCCCAGCGCCCAAGTGGTCCCTGAGATGCGCCCCCTCCAGCCCAGGCCGCAAGCACTGGCCCGGATCACCCAGGCCTCGCGCCCACCCCGCGGGCCCCCGGGCCCCGCCGCTCCGGGCGCCCTCGCCCAAGGCCGGCTGCAGCAGCCAGGCGAAGGTCAGCTCCCCGCACACTGGCGCCCAGCTGTGCGACCAAGGAAAGCGGTGTCGTGTGGGCCTACGACAGGTGGCGCCCATTTTCAGGGCCAGTGTCCTTGGGTGGTTATGGGAAAGAACGTCGGAGGCCGGAGCCCGGGGTACTACGACCCTCCCCGGCCGAGCCTCCTCCGGTCCCCACTGCGCGGCGTCCTCGGGCGGCGGCAGGCGGCGGCCGCGGGGCCTCGGAGCCTCCCGCCAGATGCTCCCTCTGGGCTGCGGCCCTCCCCCTCCACCCCGCGACCGGGAGCGCGCGACCGCCGGGCCTCCTCCGGACCCGGGAAGAACCCCTGCGCTGGAGCTGGGTGCAAAACGCGCAGCGTGAGCCCCAGAACAGCAAGGAAAGATCTCTTCTGACCCTGAGATCTGGGGAGCCAGACCGCTCTCCCCGCCCTCCGCCCTCCTGCCTCCCCCACGCGTGCTCCTCCCCCCTTCGCCACCCCTCCTCGTGGGACGTGGCTGCCTCCCCCTCCCCCGCGCCTGGCTGCCGGCGGATCCCGTCTTTCCGTAAAGCTCAGTTGGTCCACTGTGATCTGCTGCATGGATTTTGGTTTTGAAAATGACAGCATGAAAATATTTCTTAATGACCGAGTTTTGTTTTGTTTTTGTTTTATTGGCGCCCTCATACAGTGTTGGCTCCCAGCCTAGTCCCGGCCCCGTCAGGAAGGGTAAGAATTTGATGGCAATTAAACGGGTAATAAACAGTGGACAGTGGACTCCAACGCAAATCTCCGGCTTCGAAAGGGTCGCTCCTGCCGTTGCCGCGGGAGGAGGGAGGAGGACGGAGGACGGTCCCCCGCTTCGGGATGGACGTCCTGTTGGCTGGTGACCCGGCCCGCCGTGGCGGCCCCTGGGGCCAGCGTGCAGAAGGCACGCCGCAGCCGGACCGGCGGCCTGAGCGCGCTTCCTGAGCTGCGTTTTCTTGTTGAAAAACAAACTCAAAACGAAATGGGACAAGTTCCCTAGCAGAGCGGCCCAGGCTGTCTCGTAGGCGCTCTTCCTCTCGCAAAGTAGCGCCAGTTTGGGAGATGTCCCCTGATCCAGCTTCCAGCCAGTCTTGCCCAGTCCACCGCGCGCGGCCCTCTCTTCGGGAGCCGGCGCGAGCTGTGTGGTTCCAAGCCACCCACGTCTGTATCCGGGCTGTGGGAGGTCTCCGTGGGAAGACGCGGCCAAGAAGTCCTCCAAGGTCCCTGTCTGCAGCTCCCATTGCGAGTCACCCAAGAAGCCACCGATGAAGTTCGTCTTATTCCCTGCCGAGGGCAAAATACACACGATAAGGGCTTAGGTGCCTGTTCCCAAACACCAGCGTGCTACAGACGCCTGGAAGCCTGTGTCACATCAGGGAACAAAGACCCGTGCGTCCGGTAAAAGGTGACGAGGGCAGAGCACTCCTTCATTCAGGCAGCATTACCCGTCCTTACTGTGGACTGCGTGCACAGTACGGGGATCAGAAACCTCACGTTCCTGCCTCCTGTCACTCAGGGTGTGGGGGGAGACGTCCATAGCACGTAAAATCCACAAGAAGTAGCAATTGCGACAGACTTGGACAAACAAGGAGCAGAGATAGCAAACCCAGCCTATTTGGGGGCTTCCATTCGGTCCGGACCAGGCACTGGCTTGTTGGCGGGATGTGGTGGGATGATTACCAACGATCCCTGCCCATCCAGGATTCAACCCCGGTTGGAGATGTACAAAGGAGCATGGATGTGAAAAGCATGCATTTCATTCTCCTCAACACCGAGCTAAAGGGACTCTCAGGACGCGGGGGCCTGATGCTTAGTGTTAAATAAAAATAAGGCAGGGCAACGCTTTTGCGGGGAAAGGAGCTGTGTTGCATCCATTCCCACAGCTGTAAAATAGGGGTTATGATGAGAAACTACGCCAAGAGTTTGTTGTGAAGATTAAGTGAAGTGATGTCCATGCGAGGGCGAAGGGCTTCGTAGCCATCGCTATTGGCCAATTCTGGAACTCGGAGGGGGAAAGGCCTCCTTTTTGATTTAAGGATGATACAGATGAGATCTGATCATGACATGCGCTCAAGAGCCCCGATTTCCACCCCGCACTCGAGGGACGTAAGGAACAGCTTTCTCTCTGGGGTCTCGAGAGGCCGTGGGTACCACTCAGGGGTCTGTCGTGCGGGGAGGAGGGGGCCAGGCCCCGGCCGGTGCTGAGACCCGGGGTGTCCGGGGGCGACACCTCGCTGCACAGGCTGGAGGCCCGCGCTCGGCCTCTGCGCTGCATCCTTCCAGCCCATGGACTTGGAAGGCTTGCTGCGACCCAGCAATGCGCAATGTTAATCGCGTCGGCGGGGAAGCACTGCCACGTGCGTTTTAACGTTGCTGAAAACGAGGCTGCGAAGGCCGAGTCCACGCGCTTGCTCAAAGGCGCACGGATGGTTTCACGGGGGCGCAGGAGGCGACCGTGGCTCTGGAACCCAGGTATTGGCGCCCCTCAGCCTTAGCCTCCACCCCAAATCGAATTCTACCACTGACTTGGTCGCTTTCCCGCTTTGGAAGCGGCAGCAGTTCGGAGGAAGAGGGCTGACTTCTCCCGTTCTGTTTGTCAACAGCCCCTCTTTGAGCCCGCCCGCGGGGCGGGGTCACGATTCCTCCAGATGTGACTCGCAAGCCCGCAACCCGCGCTCCCGGCGCCTGAGCGGGAAGGCCGGCCAGGTCAAAGTCTTTCGGTGTCGCACGGGGACCAGGCGGCCCCTGCACTTTTAGTTTTCTTTTCCGGGTGTAATTCCCGAGAAATCGGCAGGTTCCGCCGGGGCGGCCGCGGTGGCGGGGAAGCACGCACCGCCTGTACGACGCGCCGCCTGCGTACCCCCAAATTTCGGAGGCAGCCTGCCAAGCTTTCGAGGTTCGAGCCAGGCTTGTCCTTTGCCGGCCGTGTGACCCTGCGCTGTCGGGACCGCTCTGAGCCTCAGTTTCCCTACCCGTAGAGGAGGCCCCATCCGTGCCTGGCGCCGGCCCGTGAGGGCGATGCCACGGCGGGAAGCGGGTTCTTTCCGAAACCGGCCGGCACAGGCGCTCGGAGCGCAGGGGAGTGCCGGGCGCGCCCCTGCCTCCCGCGTGCGGAGTCCGCGGGTCTCTCCCCCCAGCCCGCCCCCTCCTTAGCGGCCATCGTCGGTCCCAGACCTCCGCCATGGACAGGCCGAGGCAGCACGGAGTACAAGGCCAACGGCGCCCTCCGCCCCGCTGCGCTGAGCTCCCCCGCCCGGTGACTCTAGGGTGGCACTCTTGCAGGGCGACGCCGGCGGGGTCCCTGCGAACGCCGGCGTGGCTGGCCAGGCAGACCCAAACGCGCTTCTCCGCTCCCGGCGCTCCGGACCCACCCGGACACACGCGGCTCCCACCCAGGTCCCGAGGCCGGAGACCCTGCCCGCGGCCCCGACCGCCGCCTTCCCAGGGGGCTGCGACGCCGATGGCCGAGTTCGAGCCCCCGCCACTGCCGGCCGCTACTTGGTCGGCGCGGTGACCGTGGCGCTGGCGGCGGCGGGGGCCTTCTCTTGGCCGCGCTGCCATTTAATCAGGGCTATTATCAGAGTCGGCTCGCAGGATGGCGCCGTCCGAGCTTTACCCCCATTAGCGCGGGGCAGGGTGGGGGCTGGGCGCCCGGGCCGCCGTCTGTCCCGGCCGCAGCTGGGGCGAGTGGAGCAAAGGCTGGGGCGCGGGGTCCGGAGCGGCTCGGGCCGTTTCAGGCCAGCCTTTCTCAGGCTGACGGTGTGTTAGACCTTCATGTCCTGGCTCCCAACTGGACCCTTCCTAGCTCTGTGGCGTTGGGGCAAATCCCTGAATTCCTCTAAGACTCAGTTTCTCATCCGTGAAATGGGTCTGGGAAGATACTTGACTCAAGGTTGTCGTGAAGATTAACTAAAATAATGCGCAGAAAGTGTTATTCTGACGACCTGACACACACAAATGGTGTTACTACTATTATTACACCAAAATTGTGTCTGCTTTTAAAAAGGCTTTTTTTCTCTCTTTTTTTTAATTAAAAAGGGGAATGATGAGAGGGACCAAGGTTGAATGTTTCAAGGAAGTCCAAAGATTACTTACAGACAGACCCGCTGGTTTTATTCACAACTGGCTGGCTTCAGGTTTCGCCTCTGCCACTTGCTACGTGTGTGACTTTGGCATGTCACTTCCCCTGGCTCCGCACCTTAAATGAGATGATGGGTGCAGAGTGTGAAGTACAGCATAGGCTCTCCTTAAGCACAGGCTAATTGATATGTTATTAGCAAAATGTTTTTGCAAACCACAGACTCTAGAATTTGTTTTTTAATCTCCCTACAAGCAACCAACTGTCTCATGATCCTAAGGGATATTTATGGGGTGGGGGTGGGGGTTCAGGCTTAGAGCTGAATGTCAGACCTGGAATGCCAGGAAAAGGGAGGGGGAATCACCCATCAGTGTCTTCTGGCTTCCACAGTTTCCTCTCTGCGTTCCCATCACCATGCCCTATTGACATCATCCATTGAAAGATAAAAGCTCACCAGCAGAATCAGTCACCGTTATTTTCAGATGGCTGCTAAAAGATTAGCACTCACAGCAACCCCAGTATTGTCGGTGGTAGTTTCTAATCAGCAAAGTGTAATTAGCAAAGCAAGACTAATTATTAAAGTGACCTTCTGAATAGTGAATGTTTGTGAATGGTCCTTAAGTGGGATGTGCTGGGCACACAGCCCAGTCCTGAAGGACTCTGCTCAACTTCAGCCAGCACTGGCCCCCGCCTGCAGCTTCCTCAAAAGCCCAGTCCCACTGCCAGACGGACTTTCTCCCTCTGACATATGAAGCGAACGGCTCATAATAATGGCTAACTTATTTCCAGCGCTTGTATCGGCCTGGCACCCTACCTGTATTAGCTTATTTGGTCGTACCCATTTTACAGATGAGGAAAGAGGGCACAGAGAGGTTATGTAACTAACTATAAATCACACAGCTAAAATAGGTGGGGGAAGGGTAGGTCTAAGTTCTTGTCTCCTCTGCCCCTACCTCCCAGCTCTTTTAGCCCCTACTCTCGTCCAACTCTAAAGTCACTTTGAAACTGATGGTAACTCAGTAAGTCTGGAGGAAAGCAAACAAACAAAACTTCAGAGAGTTTTCTGCTTCTACGGAGGCAGCTAGGGGTAGAGGCCGCAGTACCTGGCAGGGGTCTGAGGGCCTTTGGTACTCAGGATGACTTCTCGTCAGTCACTTCCCCTTTGTGCCACAGTTTACTCTTGGTAAAATGATTCCACGCTTCTTATACTGTATGAAGAACATTTATAAAACATGTATGTCTCATATATACAAGTATATACTATATATAGGGGACTGATATATGTCAAAACCTGCGTGGTGGGTGCTTTTACATGTATAATTTCACTCTAAAATAAATTTCATACATTTTATTTTACAATAAATACTGCCTATTTCACAGGGTTTTTGTGATGATCCAGTGAGCCAAATTATTTGGAAATACTAAACGTATAAGACTTTATTAAGTGACTATTGTTTATTTTAAACATGGTGAAAAAATACATTTCTTTGGACAGTGATTTTTCAATGTGTGGTTCACAATCTGCCTGGACCCAGAGAACCTGAGCATTTTGTGTATTTCTGGGCTCCACCCAGAGTGCCTGGACTTGGGGGCCCCCGTGGATGTGGGGAGGAAAATGCACTTGAGCCAGCATCTCCTGAGCTCCTCCCTGTCCTCATGGTACCGCAGTCTTCCTATTGGCCACGTGTAGCTTTGGACTTGACCAGAGCAAGAGAGAAACAAGAACTTCCCATGCCTCCTGAGAAGTCATCTGTGATTAATCAAAAAGTCCCATAACTTCTAGACTCCCTACCACACTGTTAACTGGGAAGGGTGGCTTCTGGTTCGGATATGTCTGTTGTTCCTTCCAAGGGTGAATACTGGAAGAGTGGGACTGATTTTGTGCAACTCGAGAAAAGAAAAGCCACCAGCAAGTCCCCGTCCCCTCCCCGCCGCACCTCACACAGACACATTACATAGAGGGCACTGCTGGAGGTGAGGTCCTTAGCTTGGATTATTACTACAGCAGGGACCAAGACCTTTCAGAATATTTGACAAGACAAGTGGGGTCATTAAATTTCACCTCCTCCTCCCTCTTATGGATGAGGAAGTTGAAAATTAAAGCCTGGGTCCAGAAGCAACATATCCAGACTCAGGTGGCTGGTCACATTTCTGAACCCAGTTTGCCTGACTTGGAATTACCCCTTTAGACAGGAGCTCTCCCTGGGGGTAGGAAAGCCTTCTCATTCGCTACCATTGATGTCCTGATTTATGCAACTATACGCTCTGAGTTGTGACCCACACACATTGGGCTTTTGGGTGACGATCGTGAAGACTACACACCGCTGTAAGGACTGAACCTGTGTCCTGCAGCATGGCCTCATTGAGCCACGAGCAGGGAAGAAAACATAGAGTCCTGCCCTTGGCATCAAGGATCTCACTTCCAAAGGAGTTCCTTGTCATCTGGGTTGTACGACAGTCATCTCTGGGTCTGAGGGTTAACAGACCTGCAGGACTAATTTGCTCTTTTTTGAGGGGGAGGGAGGTGGATTTACACATGACCCGATAAAATGCAAGTATTTGAAACAAACCTTTAAGGAAGAAGGATTGAGATAATAAGTGCATCCATTCATATTTTATGTTGTGAATAATGGAAACATTTTCTCCATCTAAACAATTAAAGGAATTTGTGGGCAAGTCTGCTTAGATTGTTTGTGTGGTTTCAGGGAAAGTGTGATCAAAGGCGGAAAGAAGATCTCTATTTCTCTCTCTGGCTTCTTGGTGTTGGTCTGCTTTTTAGGTGGGCTTGCCCCTGGGATCACAAGATGGCTGGCTGTCAGCAGGTCTCATGGCCACATCCTTCCTCATTTGCACCCCTTAGGCCGCACACCACCCCCCCCCCCCCCCCCCCCCCCCCCCCCCCCCCCCCCCCCCCCCCCCCCCCACCCCCCCCACCCCCGTTTAGGATCATGTGCCTGGAACCCAAAACCACAACCAAAGGATTGAGAGACACTGATTGGCTCAACCAACTCAGGGCTCCGCCTCTGACGTCTGGGCATAGTAGATGTCCTCCCAAACCATATGACTGAGACCAGGAAAGGGGTGACTTCATTAAGGTGAAATGAGATTCCTATTGGCCATACTCGAGCTTGGGGAGCTTGCTTAAAAAGATTTTTTTTTCTTTAGAGGAAACCTGGATTGTGTCTCCCAGATGAAGTTTTGCAGAATACAGGTTGCTCAGATGTTGCTTGTTTGTGTCCACTCTGAGAGTTAAGCAGGGTTTTACAGTTTCAAATGGTTGCAAGAAAAAAATCAAAAGAAGAATAGCATTCGTGGCATGTGAAAATTACAGGAAATTCATATTTCAGTGTCCTCCAAGTTTTGTGGCAGAGGCTAGCAAAGCCTTTCTGTGAAGGACTGGACAGTAAATAGTTAGGCTTGTAGCCGTGTGGCCTCTGTCACAAGGATTCAGGCCTACCGTGTAACACAAGAACAGCCATGGACAACATGTACAGAGATTTTATTTGCTGACACTGAAATTTGAATTTCATATAATTTTCTCATGTCACAAAATACTATTCTTTGATATTTTCTTCAACCATTTAAAAACATAAAGATCATTCTTGGCTAGCAGGCTGTAGAAAACCAGGTGACTAGCCTGATTTGGCCCATGGGCCACGCTTCTTAGACCCCGGTTTTATTGGCTGTTTTTGTGACCCAGAGGCAGAGCTGAGCGGCTGTGACGGAGACCACGTGGCCTATACAGCCTAAGAACTATTTCCTAGTTGGCCCTCCACAGGAAAATTGCTGGCCCTTACTCTGGAATGGAGCTTCTCAAGCCCTACATCCAAAACACCTAGGGATCTTGTTCAAATGCAGATTCTGATTCCATTCTGTAACCCCACCTCAGTCCAGAGATTCTGCATTTCAATAACTTTCAAGGTGGGTCACATGTGGGGGGTTTTCCAGTCATTTTTCTTTGGACATTCTTAATCAGAACCCTCAGAGGACCCACTCTCCCCCCCCCCACCCCGCCCCGCCATCCCACGCCCCTTGCTGAATTAGAGTCATTTTTGCAGGAGGCTGGGGTGGTGCCTGCAGATTCCTGAGAACCTTGATGCAGATGCTTGCACAGAGATTCAATGACAAATTCATGGAGGATCGCGGATTAGCCTGACGATTGACTTCAGAGCCGGTGGGATTTTTGTTCACAAGTAGGAAAACTGTATTTTTTTAAATGCCATTAATCATCTAATTACTATAACGTGGAGATTGTTCATTTGTTGCTTAATCTCCAGGGCGTGAATCCTGTCTCATGTCATCTTTATTTCACGTGTGGGCAGTGATTTCGGTCCTCTGATTGCGAGCAAACTGCCACCACCCTCCACCCTCTAGTAGGGCGTTTAGGACCTGCTAGATCTATGGATGTACAGTAAGGGTTACAGAGCAAGGACTGGTTTCCCATCTACGCTTCCTGTAGTAGCAAGGCAAACTTCCTGTAAAACCCCATTAAACTCTTCCTTTGTTGACTTCCTCTTTCCTTCATCCCTCTATTCTTCCCTTTCCTTGAAGGCCATCCATTTTGAATCTTCCATCTTTTTATCCGACTTTAAACTTCCAAAGAATGAACCTTACAAAAATATGCAGCTTTTTGTATGAGAGCCAAGGAAGAAAAGAGGAATAAAGAGCCTGTATCGGATGCGGGATTTGGGGCCTTTAGAAGGTGAATCAAATCTCAGGCACTGGACAGCAGGCAGCTGCCCACCTGAGAGCCCCGAGGGGCGGAGCTTGAACAGCTGTGGAAACAGCTCCTACCTGAGTGGGGCGTCTGTGTTGTGACGAGTGATGTGTCAGCCACACCGTTCAAACAGCATTCGTGACACGGTGGGTCACCGGAGTGGAAAAGCACTTCTTGCTTTCTTCTTTTTCATGCCTGCTAATGACTCAAAGCCAGCTTTATAGTTCTACCTGCACACTTGGTCACATCAGCCTGTCCCGTCAGCACTGCCTGCTGCTTCTGGGACGGGGAGAGGCATCTGGGGAACGAAGAGGTAGGTGCACGAGAACATTCCATCCAAAGGCTGCAGACAAGTCCAGGGCACCTTGAGGAACTACCGATCTAGTATTAATTTAAGTTTTCATTGCTTCACATTGGTCCCTGATGAATATTTTTATTTTTATTTAAATTTGCAGGATTTCTTAGGAAAAGAGAAAATCCAGTCGATGAAAGTGAACAAGGATGATTTCCCAGAGGGCCATCTTGCATAGAGAAAAGCAATATTCTCTTTAAAAATAAAACCCCCCACAAGAACCACCCCCAATAAACTAACGTGCCAGGGTTGAGGGCAGGGGGTACAGAGAGCCGGCCAGTCTTGACTTGAGGCTTACCGTAATGCAGCGTGATTAGCCTTTTAGCTTAAAAGGCCCCAGAGTAAAAGAAAGCTGAAAATGAAAATCCCCTTAGACCTCTTAGAATAAATTATGTGGATTTGCTAAGTACACAGACTGGCCCTCTTAAGAGGGAGATAACCACTTTAACTATTGCTTTGGAAAGAGAATGCATGAGGCCAATTCTGAGTCTTGCTTTACATTAGTGACTTTACACTGGCGAAAATAACCACCTTGGGTCCTTAAAACAAAACCAAATGAATTTGGAATCTGTTTACATTTCAAAGATAAAGCAGCAAAGTGTAGTGAAGAGCCCCGAGGCGTCCGAACCCTGAGTTCTCCTGACTCCTGAGTAGCGTCCGCGGCCTGTGCACCTCAGAGTTCTTCATCTGTGAAAGGTGGGGAAACGTCTGCCCCGCGCTCCCCCCAGCATTTTGTTTCTTTTAGTGTTTGTGAGGCACAAACAGAATAGAGCAAGCTCGTCCAACCCACAGCTTGGGGTGCATGCGGACCAGCACGACCCTGAATGCGGCCCAACACAAATTCGTAAACTTTCTTAAAACATTTTGAAAATTATGCACGGACCTTTTTTTTTTTTTTTTTTTTTTTTTAGCTCATCAGCAATCGTTAGTGTGAGTGTATTTTATGTGTGGCCCAAGACAATTCTCCTTCTTCCCATGTGGCCCAAACAAGCCTAACAATTGGCCACCACTGATTAATAGAGGACTTAAAATTTCCCTTTGAAAATGATAAAATTTGTAGAAAAGCTGTTGGGGGGTGGTTAAATAGGTTCATTGAGACTGTAAGATTTACATGACTTTTAATATCAACTCATGCTCCATTTTCCTCTTTTCCCTTCTAGCCTCTGCATTCTTGAGGTAAAAATTATACATAAAATATCAAACAGGGAAGGAAGCTGAACTTTCTTGAGGACTGATCACAGATTCTGTGGTAGCCAGCCTCCAAGATGGCCCCCAGTGAACCCACCTTCTGGTATCACACCTGGTGCAGTTCCCTTCTAGACTGTACCAGGGTTGTGTGACCAATAGGATGCAACGGAGGTCGTGGTGCATCACTCCCAAGATTAGGTTATAAAATACTGGAGCTTCTTTCTTTCTCTCCTTCTCCCTCTCCCTCTTTCTCTGGGCAAAGCAAGCTGCCACGTTATGAGCAGCCTTACACAGAAGTCCATTTGGCTAGGGACTCAAGTCTCCTGCCAACAGCCAACCTTAGGAGCTGACCTCCAGTCCAAGTCAAGCTTCTAGAGAATTTCCATCTTGACCAACGGCTTGACTGTAACCCCATGAGGAATCCTGAGCTGGAACGACCCAGGCCAGTCGTTCCCAAATTCCCCACCCTCAGACAGTGTGAAATAATAAATGTTTGTTATTTTGAGATGCCAAGTTTGAGGTCACTGTGAGACAGCAATAGATAGAGAATATAGGTGTTAACAGGGAGAGAAAATGGCAGGTGCCATTCTCTCAGCTAGAGAGAACTGACCAAGAAAGCCTGTGGGACACACACTGCCTTCCTCATCAGTTTAGTTTGACGAGGATTTGAGAGGCAAAAATGTGTTTTGATGTTGGTGTTGCCCTTGACAAATCACAGCACACAGTTGCATTAACGGATCAGCTTAAGGAGAAGAGTTGAGGGTTAAATCGCTGAGCTTAGAATTTTATTCCTGTTTCTCCAGCACTATTAGGACTACCCGGCCCATTCCACAGTCTCTGCTCCATTTATTAGTACCGTAATGGTCAGAGGCAGCGGCCCTATGATTTCTTCAAGTCTTGCTTTCCACCAGCAGTTCATCCTCGGCAACCACGCATAACAATTGAAGCAATCATGACGTCACTGTATGCCCCATACGATCAGTACCCCATTTCCTGCCAGCACTGGGGTCTTCCTGAACATGCAAAAATTTTATATCTATTTAACTCCATCTATCCCCTTCCAACCATTTATGCCATTGTTGCATATATTTTAGACTTTACATATTTTATAGACTCCGTAAGACATTATTATTGTTACTGTTTTAAACAATTAATATTTTAAAAACTTACCTGCACATTGATCTTGTCCAGTGCTTTTTCTCCCCACCCTGAAGTTCTATGCTTTCATCTGGCCTTACTTAACCTTTAGTCTGAAGAACTTGTTTTGACATCTTTTGTAGTTCTGGTCTGCTGATAATATTTTCTCTTAGCTTTTGTTTGTCTGAGAACGTCTTTATTCGTCTTTCTTTAATTTTTTTGGCACATTTTAGTTTTTAGAACAGTGGGTAGGCTTACAGAAGCACTGCAAAGCTAGTACAGAGTTCCCAAACACATTACCCGAAGTTTCTTCTTTTACTAACATCTTAGGTTAGCGGGGTGCACTGGTTACAAATATTAACCAATATTGATACCAGCGTTATTATTACTGATAATTCTTATGAACTGAAGTGCTATTCAGATTTGCTCTTGTAGTTTTTACTAATGTCCCTTTTGTTTTCAGGACACGTTTCAGGATGCCACATATTATTTCTTTAGTCTCCACGGGGTTCTGACAGTTTCATTGTTATTTTTGAAGGTTATTTTCGCTAGGTTGGCAGGTTTGTTTTTTTTCCATTTAACATTTTCAAGGTGTCGTTCAACATGCCTTCATATTATAATGTAAAAACACAATATTTGACATTGATAAACAGATGCCAGAAGCAGCCAACCTCCTGGTAGTGTCAGGCAGCAGCCACCCTGAAGCATGTCGTGTGGGTGGGTTCAGGGCAGGCAGGGTGGGGAGCTGAGTGCCAGCCAGAGAGCTCACTGCATGTCTTCCTGGAAGGGCAGGGCAGCCCTTGAAGTCCCTCCAGCCAACCTCCTACTTTGTAAGCCACCCCTTCACTGATTTACCGTGATCTTTAAAGCCCTTGTGCAAAACAACACTCTCCCATGTAGATTTCTCACACACACACACACACACACACACACACACCCTGGGGTGTGGCTTCCTGACCGGGGTTCTTCTCGGGCTAGCTAACGAGCACTTAGGGTGCAGACTCAAGTGAACTCCTCCACAAGAACATGTCACACCCACAAGCATTGGAAAGGAAGTGACTGCACAGAGACAGTCCGAAAGAGACAGAAGCTGAAAGCGCGGAGCAGCCCCCTCTGAGGGAGGGGAGCCCTAGAGGAAGGACACAGCCTTAGGACGAGAGCATTTCAAGACACTAAGGGGCCCAGCAGCAGCAGGCATGTCCGAGAAAAGGTCACTGGATGTGGCGATTAGGGAGGTAGTTGGTGGCCTGTGGGAGTGGAGTTGGTGACAGCAGCTGGGGCCCGATCGCAGGGGCAGCGCGAGGCGGAGTGGCGGGCGAGCAAGTGGGAGCAGTGGGTGCGGAATGCCCCCTGAGGAGTTCCACCCCAACATGGGCTGCGCCTCTGGGGCAGCAAGCCGTGCCAACGCCCTGGGGCTCCCTTTTGGTGCTGTTCCGCGGGGTCCCTGCAGCCAGGCTGCTTCATGATGACAGCCTTTGGGACCTGGGTAACTCACCCTCTTTGGACAGGTTCATGCAGCCCGCCTTTTACCCCAGGATTAGCCGGGGCTGCGGAGCAGCTGTAGGGCAAATGATTTCTGCTCCTTTGTGGCCATCGTGAAGTCTCATCTCTCTGTGGCGGCTTCCCTGTCTTCCTGCCTGAGCAAATGCGTCGTGAGCGCCTGTGCATGTCCAGGATGCACGGCTGGGTCAACAGAGGCCTCGGCCTGTCTCCCGGTGCCCAGGGGAGCTAGCTGGGCACGAAGTAAGCTGGCCAGATGTCGCGTTATAAACGGGACAGAGAAGAACTGTGTCACCTCATTTCAAAGGGTGCGTCTGGTTGGCCCACTGACACCTTGAATTCAGCCCAGGGAGACTGGGCGGACCAGATGTACCATCGGACACGGGACAGGATGGTTGTCTTCTGTCCCATTTAAAACGGTACCTCTGGTCAGCGCAGCATGGCAGGAGAAGGTCACGGCCACGTAACAGGTACGACAGGCATGGAGGAAGTGGCATGGGAAGGCTTCCTAGAGAGGGCTTTGAAGCATGAGTAGGAGCGTACCACCCAGCTAAGTAAGGAAGCCGGCTAGAATCGATGAGAGCTTCTTTCTCCGATGGGAGAGATGGGCAGCGAAGGGCAGCCTGACGCAGCGATGCGTGTCCCTCCCCCTTCTCCATGCTGTTGTGCACGCCATGTGCACCCCTAGTTAACTGTCTAATGAGAAAATAAAAGCATGCTTGGGTGTTGGCGGCTACAGTAGAAAGAGTCATTTTATGCAGATGATCATGAGCTGCAAAACGGGAACATGAATGACTCAGATCACATTATCGGTCATGTGGTCACAACGTGCTCGGCCAGGAGCTGCCTGCAGAGAGAGATTTGGCTGGCCCAGACAGCCAGCCCGTCCCACTGTGAGAATCCGCACAGCGACAAGCTCTCGTGCCCCAGAGCTTGTCTTCCTCGAGGTCTGGGTCCGGACCCTCCAAAGTCACGGAGTCATTTCTGCATTGCCTGCAGCTAGGTGCTGTGTGGATGTCCTCTCTCATCTTTTCTGATGACAGGCCTGGTGACCTTCAGTGGCATGCCAACTTCTTAAGGGAAGAACGTTATAAAGTGCAGGAGCTTAAACCGTCCAGTTCCCGGGGTTAGTAGACCATGTCCAGCCTTCACCTTGAATCCTTCATCCTGCTCAGTTTCCCATTAACACGAGGCACGGTATTAACAAGGTCGGGTCTTGAACCAGAGACAATGTGCTTGGTTTTCTTTCCGGGTCCATCTGGGCAGGGTAATTAAAAGCCTCACTTCACAACTTCATTTGCAGCTCAAGAGGCCAAAAGGAAATCTAAAAGTGATTTTCAGAGGGACGTTTCACAGCCTGGCGAGGGTACTAACGTGAGGCTACCTGTCCCCCATCCCCTTTCAATGGCCTTTCGGGGGGCAAAGCCTGCCTTATAAGATCTGACAAGCGTATGTTCCAGAGGAAGCAGAGGGGAAGCGCTCCGTTCATAGGACTAATTAGACGGGCTTCATGCTGAGTTGCTCTTTTTTGATGCAGGTCCTGGTCCTAATTGTCAGCTTGTTCCTGGGAAAAGTAAGGTTGAGTTCAAATGCTTATGTGCCCTGTTTTCTTTGAGCATTCCTGACCTGAAACTGATGCAGGGTGACAGGGAACAGAGGGGAAGGAGACCCCTCGTTGCACTCAGAGTAAAACCCTTGTCAGGTTCCCCACCAGGAAGACTGGGCCACTCGAAGCAGCTTCTAAGGCTGTGTTTATCCATTAACATGGCTCACGCCGGCTGGGAGCCCTGCCCACGACAGTGCTAGCCCCTGGGGTGGGCAGCTGAGCCCAAGTGAAGAGACCAGAGAGGCTTATTGGCCAAGTCTGGCTGGGTTGTTCCAAAGGCCAAGGCAGTTCCGGGCAGAGACGTGGCAATGTGTTAGTGGGGATAATGCTGGGAGGTGGGGTGTAAGAGATTGAGTGCGAGAATGGCTGCAATTCTTTACCCCTTATCACTGTGCCCTTCCCAATGTTCCTCCTATCCAGAAGTGGGGGGCTGCTTCCCCACTCTTAAACATGGGCTGGACTTGTAACTGGTGTTGACTCCTTCAGGGCAGTGGAGTGAGTTTATGTCAGTTCCAAGCCCAGGCTTCGAGAGGCCTGAGCACTTACACTCTATCTCTTGAGAGAATGCCATGTGCACAAGTGGAAGGATGAGAGATCACGCTGGAGCAAGGGTGAAGCATCTTGGTGGAGGCCATCCTAGATCATTCTGTGCGCAGCTGACCCACCACCTGACCGTGATGCGTGAGCAGGCCCAGTCAAGGTCAGCCTAACTCGACTCAGGCTAGAAGTACCGCTCTGTGGACTTCACGAGCAAAAAGAAATGCTCGTTTTCTCAGGTGATTCAATGTTGGGGTGTGTGTTAGTTCAAGTCCTCTGAGAAGCAGATGCCAGGATGGAATTAGTTACCCAGGAGAAGCTGGATGAAACGCTGAGGAAGAACAAAGAAGAGGAGACAGAGAAGGAGGGGAGAGCCTTCAGACTGCGACACAGGTCTGACGTCTGTGGGAGGTCAAGGAAAGGAAGGGTTGACTAGGTAGAGTCTCGGCATGCAGCACAGGGCTAAGGAGGCTCTGGCCAGCCTGGTGAGGAGTCTTTGAGCCAAAGTCACTGAAAAGGAACCCCATGTGTCACAGAAGTGGGCCTGCACTATATTCCCACTGTGCTCAGTCACTGGAAGTGTGGCCTCACTGACCTGGGGATGGGTCCAAAAGGGCAACAGCTGGAGCCATTAATCAGTTACACTCCCCACAGCTGGAGATCTGAGTAGCATAGGTGGTTTCGTTACGTGGCATTATGGGGGCAACAGCTGACTCATACACATGGGGTAAATAGGTTTCTGTGCCGCCAGAGATTTCTGCTGTGTCCTGAGCTTGACGTGTCTTTACCCTAAACATGTCTTTTTGACTAAAATTATAGAGGAATCCTTGAATAACACCAAAGTTTTAAAATGTTTTTTGTCAACTGCAGCTCCTAGAAGACAACAGGCTGAACATTCCACCCCCCTTACAGGGCATTATTTTGTTCATTATTTTGCCTAAGAAGGTGTCACACAGTTATCCACGGCATGCCAGGAGGAAACACAGTCCTTGGCTAAAAGGCTTTTAATTACCTAGATTTAAAATTGGCTTCAACCCATGAGATAAAATTTATTGTTGTTGATGACAAATCCTTTATAGAATATGTGGCCTGGATTAGCACACCTCATTATTATTGTTTTTATAAAGTAATTTAATTACTAAGCATATGTAATCACTGTTATTAATTAGTTTTTTATAGATATCTTGCAAGGAGGTACAACCTCAGATTCAATTAACATTTATGGAGCTCGTTTGTATGCTAGGCATTTTGCCAGGGATGTATTTTATTGAACTCACACCAAAACCAAGGGAGATGCTGATTATCCCCATTTGTCTCAGGGATCACACGGCCGGTAAATGAGAGCACAGGCTTGGAGTCGGGTTCTCTGACTTCATAATTTATCTACTCAACAAACATTCATTGAGCATCTACAGCATCTAGGAACTATTTGACAGTAATACAAATATAGTTCTTGTTCTCAAATTGCCCACAGATTAGTAAGGAGGACACATATCATATTTGTATGTACTCGGTGACATGCACGCTATGACGAGAAAAGCACAGGGCACGTTAAACACTGGGAAATGGCACCTGTTACGGGCTGAATTGTGTCCTTCCAAGATTCATATGTTGAAGTTCTAACTACCATTACCTCAGATGTGACTATACTTGGACTTAGGGCCTTCAAAGAGGTAATTAAGGTAAAATAATATCATGTGGTTGGATCCTAATCCAATACGACCCGCATCCTTGTAAGAAGAGATTGACCACAGACATGTGCACGCAAAGATGAAAGAGATGTGAGGACACAGCGAGAAATGGCCAAGCAGAGAGGCCTCAAGAGAAATCAAACCTACCAACACCTTGATCTCAGTCTCTTGTCCTCCAGAACGGTGAGAAACCAATCTGTTAAGGCGCTCAGTCCGTGCTACTTGGCAATGGCCACCCCACGGACTACTACGACCCCGACCACACCGCGGTGGGGGCGGGGAGGAAAGCTATTACAAGAGCAGCTCAGAGGCAGCAGGACATAGCAGAGCGGGACTGAGAGCAGGAAACACGGCTTTGAGTCCCTGAAGGGCCTTCAGCAAGTCACTTCCTCTTGCTGGACATCCGTTTTCTCATCCGTGAAATGAGGGGACCAGCCTAGCAAAAATGTTTCCCAAAATATTTTACATGGAACACTGATCCCCGGAGACACTCTCAGGGAAAGGGAAAGGGGAATGGGGGTGAGTGTCTCATCGGACACACGTGGGAACACCGACACTGTAACATTCCCTCTTGGGGATTCATCACACGTTGCTCTGTGCTGTAGGCTCTGAGAAGTCCTGCAGGAAAAGGGTCTGTTCTATGTAGAATTCAACCGACTTACTTAGCCCCCAAATTTCACTTCCACAGCACACTCATGAATGCTAGGGCTCCAAAGAACCCGCTTTGGGTGGTGTAGGCCCAAGTGTTTTACCTCTTTGTTTTCCAACTCCAATTCTTAGTGACTTAAACAAACAAGCAAACAAAAACATTTTTAAAATCCCAAGTATAAAGTCTTCAGAGACTAAGGGTTAGAGCTGAGGCTTAAATAAACAACTGATCCAGGGACAAATGGAAAAGAGATGGCATTTATTGGGTTTATGTTCTCACGCTTGATAGGGTTCTCTTTCTTTCTGACATGTAAACCTAGAATTTTTTTTCTTGTCCTGTTTCTTTAGCAAAAAGTCACTGGACATATAGTGGTGATAATGGGAATCCTTGGCTTGCTTTTGACTTCAATGCAAATGCTACCGTGTTTTCACCATTAGTTGGATGGTGGCTGCTGATCTGAGAAAGCTGCTCTCTATTGTGTTAAGAAAATACTTTGTAATTTCTAGTTATTAAAGGGTTTTTAACACTAAGGGCTATTGACTTTTAACAAAATTCTTTCTGGCTTCTATGGGGATAGTCATGTTATCCTTTCACTTTGGATTATTAATTTAATAAATTATATTAATGGATAAAAGGAACCTTAACATCCTTACGATATGGCAACTTGGTCATAATATAGTGTGATGTGTTCATTTGTTTCAGAATTTCAGCTGAATATAATCACTAGCTTTAGCTGACTCTAATGAGATGCATACACTACAAAAACATTTAAAAACAAAACAGATTTTGCTATTGAGGATTTCATCAAATTATGCCAGAGTGTTTTAGTTTTCTTACATAATCAAACTGCCCAGCTCCGGTTCAAGGTGATATCAGCCAACTGTTAATCTACTGGAATGTTCAGTAATGCATGCATAGAATTTGATGAAACAGGCATAATCTCCAGACAGTGTCTTCTGAGGAAAATTCTATCATGCAAACTTCAGTTTATATACATTAGATGTAGGAACAACAAATATTATAGAAAGAGTTGTTTTCTTAAGGTCAAATTATGAAGTGAAAAATCAAAAAGCGATTTTTGAAAGCTATGTTAGCAATTACCTTTTGCAAATGCTCCTTTCTTAACCCCACTTACTAAAATGTTTATATATCAAAATTACTTTTCTGATACAGTTATAGTTCTCGCTGTGAAAACACCACATCCATCTGATCTCTATTAACAAATGCACTTACCTGCTTCTTGTCACAATATACTTGCTAAGAAATGTGGTATCTTATCTAAAGTTTTTCTTAGATTGACTTTTAGAATATGTAAACAACAGAGCTGGACTAATTGTTATGATAAAGTAAAGTGGAAAAAAATCATCAGGACTGATATTCTATGTCTCTTATCTTAATAATGTAAAACAAAACAAAGAAAAGACATGAGGGAAATAGCATTGGGCTGACTTATTTGGTAGTTAGTTTTTTTCAAATTTATTATTGATTGAGATGCTTACTCAAATCTTGATAGTAATGCTCAGATACACATCACTGATGGATTATTAATTTATACTCATTTCAGCAATGTTTCCCATTCATGGAGATGATCAGGCTTTGGAAATCTTCAGAAAAATACATACATGAAGTACAGTAACATCATTAGCACCTTAATTTCTCTTCCGACCATGGCAATAACCACATTGCTCAGCTTGTGTAAAAGCTGAAGCCATGGAAAAATAACCTGCATGGTTTTTCCAGTCCCAAGAATTCATTCCTTGGGTGTCTGTGGAGTTAACTAATTTCTGCCTAAGGATGATATGTAATTGAGAGCAAGGACAGAATATTAAAAACCTTATTTTCGGCTTTCTCACCACCAAATTACACCAGCAGTGCACTAGTCAAGATAATTCCACTAGCTGCTGTAACGAATGACTCCCCAACTCTGAGTGGCCACACACTATATTTCTCAGTCCAATCAGGTGTTCAGCCTTCGATGCAATACCTTAGAGATGCCAGTTCTTCCATCTTCTAGGATTTCCCAAGTCCAACTCAGGATCCTTTACGTTCAAATAACGTGTGAGAGAAGAGGCCTGTACCAGGCTCAGGGTTGCACACATCGCTTGTGCGCACATCCCATGGGTCGTCACGTAACTCTACTCTAACCACAAGTTTGGTAAACGCAGTCTCCTAGGGACCCAGCACAAAGAAATGAGACAGATGAGCACTTGGGCGGTCTGCCATAGTGAGGAAGCCATCATTCAAGCACTCTGGCACACACTTTATGATGACACATAAAATGAGCTGATGGAACAATAAGATCTGTAAGTCCTCCGAAATTAGATCTAATTTCACATTTTGGCTTTGAGGCTGCAGACAGACTAGTTTGTAGCTACTGGCTGGGAAAGTCCTTCCTTGTGTTTCCGGATGATACCCAAACCCATCTTAAGACAGACAGTGTCCCGTGAGGCATCACTTTTTGTTTCTGAGAATCATGTTATCTGATGGAGCACATGAAGGGGGAGGCAGGGGTGACCCACCTGGTCAGCCAGCTCAGCCTCACCTGCCCTGGCTGCTTACACACAACAAATACCAGGGCCAGACTTCCCTGACACCCAGAATGCCCTGAGGGGTGTTCCGTTCCTTCTCTGATCCCCAGCGATTGGGAGCAAAGTGGCCATGTGTGGATTCTCAACCTTCTGTGCAGAGATGGGGCTGTGCTGTGGCAGAGTGGCATCTCTACTTTCGGTGTTTATCCACGGAGAATTTTCTTCTTAAGGCTGGCAACACTTTTCCCCTTCTATCGTAATTTGGAAAATCTGCTGGCATGATTCCAGTGCTTCATTTTGTGGCCTGCTGATACTTAGGGCTGAGAGAGCTCCCTGGGTAGTCCTGACTTACTGTGTGTATCCACTTGGACCTGTGAGTGTGTCTGACCCTTGCACGTGGGCTCTGAGCACGATGAAGAAGCCTGCTTCTTGTTAATCTTTGATCTCCCATATTGTAAGGATCTCCCATATTGTAAAGGATGGGGACATAAAAATTGACTAAATAATCTGCATAGTAGCTATGTTATTGGTAAGTGTGGGAGAGCTAGGAAGCCCAGTAAGATGAGAAAAAAGGTTCTTTTGCATCTGTTTAGTCTTCTGAGAAATGTATTGCTATTAAGAGGCTAAGTCATGCTTAATTATTATTTATAACTTCAAATTCAAAGTGAGGTCTACTTTTGTCCTGAGATTATAATGCAAATCTTTATTTTTCATTAAATTTTCTCCAGTTTCTTCCTTCTGAGGAGGTGGGGGTGGTAGTCAACATGGCAGCTGCCTGGCTTGTATCTGCTGTACTGTAACCTTTTCCGAGATGTCCAGATTTTAGCAGAAGAATGTGTTATCAAGAACCTTGAGTCCTTGGGGCTTGGTTCTTCCTGCCAGGCAGGAGCTAAATGTCTTTTAAGATATAAACTACTTTAAAGTAAGATCATATCATCTACAATAACACCGAAAGCCGTCCGGCAATTGGCTGACTTTAAACATGAAACAAGCTCCACACCCCCTCAGCCATTTAAATTTTACAGTTAGACTTGCACCTCCTCAACCAAAACCATCAAAGAATCCTCTAGAACTGCCTAGAAGAAGACAACCCTTGGCAAAAGGGGAAGGACTACTGGGGGCTGAATGGACACAGGTAGTTCTTTCTAACTTAAGGCTGAGGGAATCATGAGATTCTTGGTGATCATTTGGGGTGAGCTTGGGTTTGGGGTATAAAATGACTCATTCCACATTTTCATGGGAGGCTGGTAGATGTCGTGGACTCAGTGACAGTATAATATATGCTGCTGTCATGGTTCAAGCAAAAAAATAAAAAATAAATAAATCTGGAATGTCCTTATATGCTCTAAGGCAAGACACTGGAGGCAACTACTGTGTGTTTGACAAAGTTCAGGAATGTTCTGAAGGCCTGTCCACCTGGTGTGGGTCTGAGGCTATTTGAGCCACAAGAGCTGTTTTGGAGTTAGTCCTCCTCTAGCAGTTACAGGAAGGGAGTTCATTCTTGGGCTGGAGGAGGCAGGGGAATTGCTCTTGGGCACTGAGATACTAGGAAAGCATTACTTAGAGAGGCAGCAGGTTGATAAAGATACTGATAACAGTAACGCCCATGGACATACCCAAGGAAAACAATCACAAGCAATCAGCATGGTGTAGTGAAGCCAGGGTGGGTAATGTCAGTATTTCTCCATGGGACCCTGTTTGCAGGAGCTCCCTGGTGGGGTAGTGGCTAAGGCTTTGGCGTGCTCAACACTGTGGCCTGGGTTTGATTCCCAGCCAGGGAGCCACCAAAAAAAAAAAAAAAAAAGGGAACCCTGTTTGCATCTTTGGGAGGACAGCCCTCCTTGGGAGGAGTGCCCTGAACAACACGGGACATTTAGCATGCCTAGTTCTCAGGACAGTACACCCCCACAACCCCCAGCCTAGTTCTCAGGACAGTACACCCCCCACAACCCCCAGCCTAGTTCTCAGGACAGTACACCCCCCACAACCCCCAGCACTGTGTAACAATCAAATACACCCCTACATACTTCTAAATGCTCCCTGGCAGGATAATACTGCCCTTCATTGAGGGCCACTGGCAGATGTCCAGAAATCCAGCATGATACTGTGAGCCCCTGGACAAGCCTTTCTGCTTATGTAGATCTTAGTTTCCTAACCTGGAAAATTGAAAGGATTGGAAGTTCCGTAAGGTCTTTTTTAGCTCCTCCATCCACTGAATCTATAATTTCTAAATAAAAGAAATATGAATGGCACTTCCTGGATTCTAAAAAAATAGATTGAGTTTATCCCCAAAACCACAGCAACAAGTTAAATCTGAGGTGATTTTCTTTAAAGAAACTAAACACAGGCAGGGAATTGCAGGTATTTCGGGTCTGCCAAAACTGCTGGGAATCTTATCCTTCCTACTTTCTTTCTCAGAAAACTGTGGCTCGTTTTTACTTGTATTGGGTGAGAATGGAAAGGAAATCAAATAAAAAGGGAGAGAAAAAAGTTTTATGATTTTAAGTGAGTTTGATGAGAAATAATTTATTATTGCTTGCCATTGCTTGTCTCCTGTTCATTTCATTTTTAACTCCCCACCACCTCCCACCTTAGCCCTCCCTCCAAGAGCCAGGCTTTTATCACTGGGATCATTTGATAAAAGTCCTCCTTTGGTGTGTGACATTGCAAAAAGGATCTGTGTACCCAGAAACATTCTCACCATTTCCAAACTATCCAATTTTTGTCTCACTTGCTCTGTAGAAATGTTTCCTCTTGGGGTGTTCTTACTCACTTGAGTGCTTTAAGTCTACATTAATACACTTATTTCAACTAGACCTTTAATCAATATTTCATGGGATGTATGAAGACCCACTTAATTTCTTTCAGTCTCTGCAGGTGTAGGAGTGAGAGAAGGCACTGGCCCGAGAAGACGAGTGTCATTTACACACAAATGCAGATGTTCCTATCGATCAGGAGCTTGTTGGGATAATACTTGTGATGAATCATTTATAGGAAGGGGACAGGCGTTTTATGTTTTACAGAATGGGACTTCGGGATCCTTAAATATCTCTGAGCGTCCCATTACTAAAGGAGCTGAGGATGACCACTGGATTGGACTCCTGACAAGGAAAAATACTAATACAAAGAAAATGTCTTGAGTAGACAAACCAGTTGGGGCCACAAGTGATTCTATTATTTGTAAGTTAAGATTTTCTAAAGAGGTCTCAGAGTTTTATCATCCATAGACAAATCAGACTCAATGAGTGCGAAGGCTGGAGTGGTCTTTGGAAAGGTAATTTCTTTTTTGTAATGTTTATATGTATAAATGGTCTGGTGGTAGGTCACCTGGGAGTTGCCCAGATTCTGGCTCCAACACTTCTTATCTATTAACACTGTGGGCATTTTGCTTTATGACTCTTAAATGTCACTTCCTGAGAGGTAAAATATTTGATTAACGGCTCACACGTGCTAAGCACTTACTATGTGTGAGACACTTGTCCAAATTCTTAACATGTATTATCTTTCTATTCCTCAAAATCACCTTAATAGGGACATACTATTGATTACTGTAGCTATGTAGTAAGTCTATAAAATGACTTTCTCTTATTTTTGTCTTCTTTTTCAAAATTGTTTTAGCTTGTCTTTTCATATAAGTTTTAGTAAAAGCGTATCTATACCTACAAACATCTTGCAGGGAATTTGGTAGAAATTGCGTTAAGCTTATGAATCAATTGAAGAGAAATGACATCTTTACTATACTGAATCTTCCGATCCATGAATATGGTATTATCTATTTATTTAGATCTTTGATTTCTTTCATCAACTTTTGGTAATTCTCAACACACAGATCCAACATACAGACATTTATACATAGGTCATTTATTTTAGGGATTGATTATATATATAGTATTGTGTTTTTAAATTCATTTTCACATATTCTATTTTAGAAATATTGTTGATTTTTGTTTTCTGATCTTCTATTCTACAACCTCATTTAGTTCTAGTTTTTTTTTTTTTTTTTCAGAAAATCTTTGAGATTTTCTATGCAGTCAATTATGTACCTGCAAATAGGGAAAGTTTTATTTCTTTCTTTCCAATCTGTATGCTTTCTAATTCCTTTACGTGCCTTATTGCACTGGCTAAGACTACCAGCATTATTATGTTGAACAAGTGTGGTGAAAGCCAATATCCTTGCTTTGTTTCAAATTTCTGAAAAAAAGCATTCAGCTTTCAAACAAGTATAATGTTAGTGGTAGGATATCCGTAGACACTCTTTATCAAATTGTAGTTCTCCTTTATTTCTAGTCTGCAGAGAGTTTCTATTATAAATGGATATTGAATTTTGTTGATTTAGTCTATTAATATAATGAATCACACTGATTAGGTTCCAAATGTTGAACCAGCTTTGCATTCCTGAGGAGAACCCCACTTAGTCATGCTTATTATCTTACTACATGGCTGGATTTGATTTGTTAATATTTTGTTGAAAATTCTTGCTCCTATATTCATGGGAGATATTGGTCATAATGTTTTGATTTGGTTTTGGTATTGAGCTTAAACTTTTTTAAAATATTACATTGTAAGTAGCCGAATAGGAAAGCTATTATGTTTTCTACTTTGTTCTTACATCTCAGTATTTACTTGTGTTAAGATCTCGACCATATTACAATCCTTTAGATTTTATTATTTGTTTTTCTGTTATCTTTATCACCAAGCCTTCTATTTCAAGTCTTCCTCTTTGTTCCTTTTACTTTTTGTTTTGCTGAAGAACTTTCTTCCATAACTTTTTGAAAACTGAAGATACGTTTAGTTTGCCTTACACATTAAGTGGTAATGTCATTGTCATCTAGCATTCTGTGTTGCACAAATAAAGTTGAATACTGGTCAAAAGTCAGCTCCTTTTTAAGTAATTCATTCTTTTATTTCAGGACTAGTTAAGAATTTTTCTAGGATATATCTAGACGAACATCTTTATTTGCTCAATGATATTTATGTTAATGACTAGGGTGATGAATGTTTGAGATTCACATGGATTTCCTTTTTTGTGCCTGTTTTCATAATAGGTTTCTCCCCTGACCGGAAGAGATGACTGTAGGTTGGGTCTGCTGATGGACATGTCTGTCTTTAGCGTGGAGGAGGAAGGCAAGTTGGGGTTCCACAGGTGAGTAATGTAGGGAACGCTTCACCTTGATGCTGGAATCCTTCCGCATTTTCGTTGCGGGAAAAGCACTTTTCTCCCCTACCCACCTTCCCTGCATGGCCAGGACTATTTTCTAAGTGGATACTGAATCTTCTAAATACATCCCCTAAGTCTCTGTGTCATCTGTTTATTGTCCTATTTTCTGGGAAATTTCTTTGCAGGAAATCTATAAAGCATGAATTCTTATCCTAGGGTTCACAGATCCCTAGAGCTCAATTAATCCCCAGGCATCCATATAGGTCCTAATCCACTTTCAAGGAGATTTCAGGAGAAAAAAAACTAGAATAAAGCCCTTCAAAAATATTTTTGCATGGACTACTTAAAATGGCAATGGACAGCTAATGAAAAATTTTTAAAAATGGAAAACTGCACATATCATTGAGGAAAACTTTATTTAAGGTGACTTTTCCCCAGCATTATATTATGAGAAATTTTAATATATGGAAACATTGTAAGAATTGTATAGCAAACACCCACATACTTAGTTTTGACAATTACATTGAACTTTCTTGGCTTTATCTCATATCTAGCCATTCCTATATCCATCAATAAAGTCTCTTTTCCTTTCTGATGTATCTCCAAGGAAGTGGCAGTCATTAGTGCATTTTAGAAGGTACTTTAAAAACAGCAATACATTTTCTCCGATTTTACTTCCTCTCATTTTCTTCCTCTTTTTGTCATCATATTCTCAAGAGGAGAGCTTCCCTATGGACATCAGGCCTTTGCCTGCTTAGTTGGCTAGTTGGGTAGCTGCTTAGACATGCAAACCAGATTGACTGTTTCAAGGACCAGCAAAACGTTTACCTCTCCTGTAAAGCCTTCGATCAAGTGGGTTAACAATCCTTTCTCCTGTAATTTTGCGGCACTTTGGGCAGATCTCTGGTTAACTATTTATCAGATTGGTATTGTGATTCTTCTTTTATATGAATGTCTCTCCTTTTGACTATAAGATTGTGGTGTGTGTGTGTGTGAGGGGGAGCAGTAGGTTAGAGACTAGATCTTATTTATTTTTGTGTCCAAGGCCTGAACCAATTCCTAGAACATAGAAAATGAATAAATTAGTGGACGAACAAGGATATCAATGCTTGCCTGCTTGGATTAGCTGAATACGTTCAAAACTGATTTTATGATCATTGCTTTTTGATTAGTGGGTTAAATTAGAATGGTTACTTCGCTTAAGAGTGTTTGCAACCCACACAATTGGTATGGTTTGGGGGTTAGTTTTTATTAAGAATATGGTCCAAGTGAGGCTCCTTACATGATTTCAGATTTCAGATGTCCAAGTCAGGGGTGAGTATCACTGTGCAAAAATGGTACCTACTAAGTAATATTCTCAGATTCATGGAAAAATCTACTGTTGTCTGTATTCTGCTTACTTGTGTCATCAGACTCTTTTCACAATCTTTTTCATTAGTAATAATAGATGCCATACTATTCTAAACAAATTGCTTCTGCTTTTTACTTTTTCTCATTTTTAGAAAATTTCCCAAGGGTTATTTTAGTAGCTGATCTACCAAGACCCATCTCGATAGCTGACTATAAGACCTTGCACCTTGACCCAGCTTTCTCTATATGTCCTATCTCCCTTTGAGCACAGGTGATTCAAAGCCATCTACCCTAAAGAAATGCAGGGTAGGTGTTAAAGGGGAGCCAACATTTACTGATGGAATATATGACATGCTTGGCATTGTACTAGGCAATTTGCATGGGTAGTTTTTGCCTGAGAAGGCCTCCAACAGAGGGAAACTTGGTCTGGCTGGCTGAAATCTCTCACTTGAACCACCTCCATGTCTCCTGGTCATGGGTTACTTGCCGATTTGAGGCTAAAGAACCCCGCTTCCCCTTCCATGTTTGTCTCCATGATTTAACATCGGACTCAAGAATGAGTGTGCAAGAGCTAGGCCAACAAGCAAGTCCCACAGGGGATGCTGGGTGGGCTCACGTCAATATTTACTGTTCCAAAATGAAAGCACTTCAGAGAGTTCCCTGGTGGGCAAGACCTGGGGAAGACCTGTTGGGTGCAGTTTTTGTTCTTGTGCAAGTCTCAGGTTCCTGACCTTTAAAACAAAGGACGCAGACCCATCCTTCTTTCTCCTTTCTCTTCACAGGCAGCCTGCAGCCCTCTTGTAGCCTTGGGAATTCATTTGACCAAATATGACAAAGTGGCCCAGGAAGGGATTAAAATGTGATCGACCCTAGGAGAACGCCACAGTCCAGAATCCTTGCCGAGCCCAGCGCACTTGCAGGAACGTGCCAGAAGCCTGCCCCCGTCTGAGGCTCGAAGGCACCTCCCAGGTACCACGGAGTGGCCGCTGTCCCCAGCACGACGCATGGGGGTGGTCGGCGCTGTGGGAGCAGATAAGACGCGAGAGCTTCGAGAGGCCTTTTATCAGCTGCTGTGTTCACAGCAGCCAGACCATCTTCAAGGAGCTGCTTAGAGATTTAAAGCACTGATGTGACAAGGATGCTTTGATTCCCACGTGACAGCCGTCTCTCCGTGGCCGATGTTTACGTAAACTTGAAAAAAACCTGCCATTCCCGTTCATCGCCCTCGTTTTTCACCTTAATGGTAATTACATTCCAAGAACTAGGAGAAATTTAGTGTCCTTCACGCTGGGGGTTAGAGTCTCCCTCAGACGTGGCAGTGTCCCGCTCGTGAGAGCATGGGCAGAGGCAGGCCGCAGGGGGCCGGGGGGCTGCTCTCGGAGGGGGTTTTAAAATCACCCCCCGAAAGCTTTAGCCTGTTTATGTATCCACTGTTACTGTACACGCGAAGTTCTATCATAGAGACTCAAAGCCACTTTTTGCTTTGATGTATGAATGAGAACTCAAGAATCAGAAGTCGTTGCTTTCTGACTGCCCTCCGTGGCCTCGGCTTGCTCTGACGCCCCTTACTACTCCCCCCACTCAGCCTCAGGTCCTCGCTCCTCGCTTCTACGGCCACTCTTTCTGGTAGCAAATAAAGGTGCTCTGTGAGGGACAGAGACCTGTCCCCACAGCTCGGAATCCCAAGGCAAAACAAGAGAAGACAACAGGAGGAATTCCGAGCGCTCCCCCCAGGTCGAGGCCGTCCGCTCGCCCTTTGGCCAGCTGTAACTGCCTCTTTCCTGCCTTCTGCTTCTGAAGGACCTTAGATGCCAACCATCACCTATCTCTCTTCCTCAATCTGTCTTTATTCCTAGACCTACTTCTCAACGAGAACAAGGAGAAAACAAAAGACTTTGGATGAGGGTGAGAGTTGTGTGTGAGAATATACATCTTGTCTCTTCTTCACTCCTTTTCACTCATCAAGGCCTGAAGGATGGGTACCAGTTGACATAGGTACCCTGGGTCTTAAGCATCCCAGCCACTCCTAGGGCAGTTCTCTGATCTCCATTTGGCACCCTTGGTGCCACTGAACCCTGGCCCTGGCGTGGTGCCTTGGCGAGCCCGGCCTTTGGGCTGATCATTGGAAGGGTGTTGAGGACTGTAAGTACAGCCACCCTGACGAAAGGAAGTTGGATCCTGCCCCTGGAACCCGCAGCAAAGATCCTGATGGAGACGTTGCCTTCCTCTCAGAGGCCCAGCCCCTGGCAGACTTCTTTTCCATCTGTCCAGGAAAGCCAGCTTTCAACAAACAGAGTTTTAAGAGCATCTACCCTGCCCTTCCAGCCAAGAGCTGGCCCACAGCATAGCTCTTGACTTTTCTCAGAACCAGTTCTGTGTGGCTGGGCATGTGAACTCCAGAGTGTTGTTTAGGGGTACTGCATTTTTCAGGTTCACGAACTCAGGAGCATATGCAGGTTTTGTAAGGCTTGGAAGTTTGTACAATTTTCAGCTACTCTCTTTAAGAAAAATTATGTAATACTATAAAAATAAAATTAGGTGCTCAACTTTCTCTTTGGAGTACCCCAAATATAACCCCATGACATTTAAAAACCATCGAACTGATGGGAGGTGTGATGAAGTAAAAGATGGAGTAGAAAGAGATAGTTGTCTTGCAAACGAGGTGAAAATGTTTTCTTTAGCAACTTAGGAAACAAATGAACAATGTATAACCCTGTGAACACATTACTGGTGATCGTCCAAGGCCTAGGAAGGAGCCCATGCAAGTGAGAGGCCTGTGGTTGGTGCTTCATCAGCCTCACTGAAAATCTGCCTCTGTAGGAATATTTTCTCTCAAGAAAATGAAAACACATCCTTCCCTTTCCCCAAACCACATTACTGATGTCTCTAAAAGTGCTTTACAAGTGACCTTTGCATAATTTGACAATGTATCAAGAGCCTGAAAATATTCATGTTTCATCCCAGTAATTCTACTTTTGGTAATCCAGTCTGAGGGAAGTATCTAGATAAAGGAAGAGCTTTATGCACAAAGATGTCTACTGCAGCATTGTTTATAATAGCAAACATGCGGATAAAATGACTGACAATATGGTGTGATACTCCACCAGATGACCAAGTCAAATATAGTCATCTGGTGGAGTATTATACCATTAGTGCCATTTTAAAATGCTTATAATGGTCTGGGAAATACTACTATACTAACGTTATCAGAAAATAACAGCACACAAAACTTATGTAAGCAGTTTATATAAACAGTCAATTGATCACATTGCCTTGGAGTTTGCAGCTCTTTGGAAGTGTTCTCAGATTATACATAGCTTCTCAGGTGAGCAAAAGAAGGTTCTGAACCCTGTGGATCCTTGGAATCCCCAAAGTTGAGGACCAACCCTGACCACATTAGAGGAAAGTCTCATTTAAAAAATAGTCTCTGATTTTAAGTTCTTTTTTAAAGCTAATTCTTGGCATTGATGGAAATGTGATAAATCAGCACTTTTATTTATTGCTGATAGAAGAATATTAAACTGATACAACTGTTTTTTGAAAATCATTTTGACAATATTTGTCTAAAGTCCTCAATGTATGCATATCCTTTGACACAGTAATCCCAATTCTGAGCATTCAATTCCAACGAAATTAGCAGAAATACCAAGGCATGGTGCACAGTGATGCCAGCTACAATGAAACATGTAACAGGAAAGCATTATTAACAACTTAAATATCCCCAAATAGAGAGATTATTTTTACAAATCACTGTGTATTTGTAATGACATTTTATCCATTGAAATGGTAAATCAGATGACAGAAAAAGGATAAAACACAGATAAGGACATACAATGGAGCTATGATTGAGGTTAATAATACAGAAATTGATATTGAAAAAACTCTAGTATATACCAGTCACTGTTCTTCACAAAGATAGAGCCACCTAATCTGGCCCCAAATCACATAGCTGGTGAGTAGTAGAGCTGTAATGATGTGAGCTGTAAGTCCCTGCTTTTACCCTCTATGTCGTGCTACCTCAGATGCAGGCCTAGCTTCCTAGTAACCAACATGAAAACGGAAACCAGATCGGTCACGCGATTCAATGTTGTAAATGGAACGTGGTGGCACTTAGTGAACATTACCCTCGGAGGAGAGCCCGCCCACTCTATGTGCCATTTTCAATACCGTGTCCGCACTACGGGCTGAGCCCATGGCAGCCCTGCACAGCAGAGCGTCTGTCGGCCAGAGCAGTTCTAGCAGGAGGAGATGGGGGCGCGGGAGCTCTGTAGGAACGATCAGCAGCTTGCTGTAGTGAGGCGCCTCCATGCGAGGGTATATTGAAGACTACTCAGCAGAATAAGTTGGGGGGCATCTTCTTCGTGCAGTGCTCCGTAAGCCCTGTTCCTTCTAGCCATTCCCTGCTGTCCACGCCTGCGTCTCACTTCCTCTCCCGTAGGTGTTTGCCCCGGGGCCACAAGTCCTGGGGTTCTCCTGCTTTTGCATTCCCTCTGCTTCAGAAGCCACTGCATTTACTTCCTAGCATCTGGCACTTTGTTGAAATCTCTGGTGTGTTGGCTAGTACGTTCCTAGTCACTGACTGTATAGGTTTGTGCCTTTTTGCTGCTTTCCCATCATTTTTCTGAGGGCCAAGGAGATGAAGGTGGGGATGGAGTCTGCTCTCCTGAAGCCCAATCGTTCAATATACTTAAGAGAAATTCCTTAAATGCCATGGAAGGTGTCTGATTTAAGCTCAGTGTTGAAAAATAAGAATTTGAATAGAAAAAGGATCGTGGAAACAGCCCCGCAGTGGGAGCGGTGGCAGTAGTGGCTGATGGGTGCGACCAAGTTGTCGGAATAATAATGAGCAGGTCAGCTAAGCAGGAACCCAGAGTCCCAGGAAACAAGACGTGGCACGTCATCTGTATCCGGAGCTTTTCGTTCCGAGTGGAAAAAGAAATGGCTGTTTTGAGACAAGTAGAAAAGCAATGAAATCAATATTTTAGATGCATTTGGCAGGACGTGAAACATGCTTTGGAGGGAGAGGACTGGAGGCAGAGGGCCAGTTAGGAAATAGCTGTAGTCATCCATTTGTCAAATGAGGGGTGGTGGCAGCAGGAATGGGAAAGTAGGAAGCAACGTAGGCAAATAGAAAAAAGGATCTGTAGTACTTAGTGATCGATTGGTAACGGAGGACAAGGTGACTGTGGGTTTTCAGTCAGGTTCTGTTGGTAGTGTTAGCGCTGGGGGTGGTGCTAGTGACGGTGCTGATGACAGAACAGTGATGGCAGTGCTGGTGCTGATGGTGGTGATGGTGATGTTGACGGTGGTGGCAGTGGTGATAGTAATGGTGATTGTGGTGGTGACTGTGGGGGTGGGGGAAGAGCAGAGGTGGTGGTGGTGGTGGTGGTAGTTATGGAGGTGGTAGTGATGGAGGTGGTGATGGTGACAGAGATGGAGGTGATGGTGATGGAGGTGCTGGTGGTGACAGAGGTGACAGTGATGGAGGTGGTGGTGCTGGTGGTGACAGAGGAGATGGTGACAGAGGTGATGGTGATGGAGGTGACGGTGATGGAGGTGGTGGTGCTGGTGGTGACAGAGGTGATGGTGACAGAGGTGATGGTGATGGAGGTGACGGTGATGGAGGTGATGGTGCTGGTGGTGACAGAGGTGACGGTGACGGAGGTGATGGTGATGGAGGTGACGGAGGTGGTGGTGGTACTGATGGAGGTGGTGGTGCTGGTGGTGACAGAGGTGACGGTGACAGAGGTGATGGTGATAGA